>CM066044.1:118067081-118186796 GCA_033557465.1 Ichthyophis bannanicus
GGCTTCCTTGCAGAGCCCTGTCATCCATTCTGTTGCTGAGGTTACCTGCTCCTGGTTGAGTTTCATCACAGGGCTCCCCTGTATTAGCCCCTGGATGCCCCAGGCTTCCTTGCAGAGCCCTGTTCATACATTCTGGTGCTGAGGGTACCTGCTCATGGTTTGAATTTCACAGGGCTGTCTTAGCCCCAGGATGCCCCAGGCCCCCTTGCAGAGCCCCCGTCTCCATGCCTGGTGCTGGAGGTACCTGCTTCTGGTTGAGTTTCAAAGGGCTGACACAGTAGCATCCAGGATGCCCCAAGGACTCCTTGCAGAGTCCTGTCATCCATCCTGGTGCTGACGGTACCTGCTCCCTGGTTGAGTTTTCACAGGGCTGTCATAGCCCCAGGATGAGGATGCCCCAGGCCTCCTTGCAGAGCCCTGTCAATCCATCACCCTGGTGCTGAGGAGGGGTAACTGTGCTCCGGGTTGAGTTTCACAGGGTTCCTAAGCCCCAGGATGCCCCAAGGCCCTGCCTTGCCAGATGTCCTGTCATCCATCCTGGTAGTGCTGAGGTACCTGCTCCCTGGCTTGAGTACCCCACAGGGCTGTCGTAGCCCCAGGATGCCCCAGGCTTCCTGTGCAGAGCCCTCTTAAGCCATTCCTGGTGCTAAAGGGTACCTGCCTCCTGGTTTTCTCCATGTACAGAATTTTGTTTGCCCTCATGTGCCCAACAAATCTATGTCATTCAGATGGATGGCACAGACAGACAAGCTGTTCTGAAACTGTGGCAAAACAGGCACTAGCAAAGACTTTGTGATGAAATTCACCTAAAATGAAATTAAAACTAAATGAATGAAACCAAAACAACATTGCTGTGTGCAAAAACCCTAATTTGTAACAACAACAACAAAAAGCTTTGTAACCCCAGAAAATGTGCTTGGGCAAAATAAAGGTAGCTGCAGGAAAAGGAATGCTTTAACCAATAAGTATGGGAAAAACAGAAATATGCTGTAATACTGGACATGCACAAAGTTATGCACCTAGGGAAGAGGAGCCCAAATTACAGTTACACAATACAAGGTTCCACATTAGGAATTACCACTCAGGAAAAGGATCTGGGTGTCATTGTGGATAGTATGTTGAATCCCTCTGCCCAGTGTGCAACTACAGCCAAGAAAGCAAATAGAATGATAGAAATAATAGGAAAAGGAATGGAGAATAAAACAAAGGATATTTAATTGAAGTTGGACATCTGACAATAGGCATTCAGATGTGCAAATCACAGAGACGTGCCTAGAGCGATTTTAGAAAGATGGGTATATAGATGTCCACTGTGCAAGCATGCCATGTAGCATGGGGGTGTGGTGAAGGTGTAGCCTGGGCAGAACAACAGAGATGCAAATTGCTGTGTAATTTTAGAATGGTACAAGCACATCTAGCCCTGGTTGTTGAGATGTCCATGACTATATATGCTCCTGACCATGAATAAGATACCAAAACCTGCTCGTTTCATGGCTGCAGTACTTCCAGGGAAGAGAAAAATGCACTTTCATTGCCACAGTTAATATTTCCTGGACAATGACACCTGCATCTAAGTATATACTCTGAACATATTACTGGCATGCTGCCCCATGCCAGATTATATGAAATGGCAGGCCGGGACATAAAAATCTCATAAGATAGTCACCCCCCTTTCTGAAATACTCTGGCTGGTAGGTCACAGTACCTCTTTCTGAGACCTTGACATTCATGGATGTATGCATTTATGAATTGGCCTATACCCGTGAATCACTGTTCCCTCTAAGCTGTGCGCGTGTGCGCGCGCACACACCTTGCTGTGCGAGCGCACATACTTTACAACAGAGCGCACAAAAATTACAGTTCTGATTCTGATAGAACACAACAGAGACGTCTTAAAATTTAAATGTTGTGATTGTAATTACTAGAAATTTTCTGCTTCATTTAGTAATCGTCTATTTTCATTTCATTTGATTAAAATCAATGTGGTGTACATACTGTATTCTGACGTGTAGTCAAATTTTAAAGTATATAACTCTGAGTGTCATTATGTGGCGCACAAAAAATTTAACCTTCCTTCAAAGCTGCACAGGCTGATATTTTATTCGCACACAGCCCTACAGAAAATTAGAGGGAACATTGCCGTGAATATTTCTTGCCTTGACAAGGTAGAAGGTCACCGTAAAAGAGGAAGGGCCAACAGTGAGATGGATCGATACAATAACAGCAGCTATGGATATCACTCTATCAACAATGAGCCGGTTGGCTGAGAGATCGAACAAAGTTTAGGTCAACAATCCAGAGGGTCGCCAGGAGTCGACAACTGATTCGACGGCAATTAACAACAAGGGATTCTGTCTTTTGGCAGAATGTAAATATTATAGCACGTGTTGGCAATCATTTTGACAGACTGAGATCAAACTCCACATATCCTGGCTTAGAAATGTAGTTCACTGCTGTCAAAGAAGTCCAATGCCAGATACAACAACACATTGACGATGCCGCACCTCTAGACCACAGTCAACATGGCTTCAGAGCTGCCCATGGTGTAGAGACACTACTCACCTCCCTCTTTCAACAACATTCTCACCACAATAGACAACATTCATCACGGTGTGGCCCTTATATTTTTGGACATAGCCGCGGCATTCGACTCAGTGTGCCACACGACCCTCCTGAGATGGCTAGAAGAGAAAGGCACCTGAGAGTCAGCCCTAGCATGGTGCAAATCTTACCTCTCTGATAGATGGCAGCATGTCCGAACAGAGGACCTCAACGTCGGTACTGTTCCCCACCAGAGAAACAAGGCGTTTCCGCAGGGATCCTCTCTATCAGCCCTGCTGTTTAAACATCTACATGCAGCCCATCTGCGAGCTCATACGATCATTCCAACATTAACTGCATGATATACGCCGACGACGTTACTGCTATACACACCTTTCAAGACTGGACCAGCTCGAGCTCTCATCACAATAACAAACTGCTTCACTGCAGTAGAAAAACTGGCTCCAAAATCAGAAATCTCCGGATACACACAAAAAAAGACTGAAGTGCTGTTCATTACCAGAAAACCCTAACTTCCGCCCGCCGGCCAACCTAAAAGTCGGAAATGTAGAGCTTCAAACCAAACCTACAATCCGTTAACCTGGGTGTAAACACTGGACCAGAAACTGGACAATGAAATCCCATATTGGCAACATGGTCAAATCAACATATCTAAAAATCAAAACCCTCAGACATCTACGCCCCCTACTACAACCGGATGATTTTAGAACGATCTTTCAGGCATTAACGATTCCACATCTTGACTATGCAAATGCGATTCTGCAAGGGTTACCTCAATCCACCCTAACTCCACTCCAACTCGCCATGAACTCTGCAGCCAGAGTTCTAAATGGTGCCTCAAGACGTGACCATATAACACCGATCCTCAAAAGTCTCCACTGGCTCCCAATTCACAGTAGGATCACCTTCAAGATCTTACTACTAACATTCAAGGCTATCAACGGACTTCCCCCTCATCGCTTGCAAGCCTTACGCTCATGACTCCCCCTACCAGAGCCAGACGACACGCAGCAATAAATACTATAGCAATCCCCAAAACAATAACCCAGTGTACACAGTCAACCGCAAACAGAGCTTTCAGTCTTTGTGCACCTAGAAGCTGGAACGCCATCACGAGCCATCACAGAGATAACTAAATTCAGGAAGGCTCTGAAGCACCACCTCTTCCTCAAGTGCTACCCTGAAGTAGGCAAGCCAAAACGCCCTACACACAACACAGATCCTTAATCACCCGGTAATCAAATCATTCCACAAGGTGATGTACATAGGGCTTTCAACCCTATGCCTTTGTTGTATATAGTTAAAATTGCTTATAGGGTTATCACCTTATGCCTTTGTGTATATAGTTAACATGTTATCCAAGTTAATCTCCCTGTTATCTGTAATTTACGGTGTAACCCCACTGTAAAACTGTTTTGATGTTCCATGTAAACCACACTGATGTCGAATAGCGCGGTATATAAGAGTATTAAATAAATAAAAAATAAATAAATAGCATGTGCAGACAAAGTCCTTGTGGTAAAGCAAAGAGATGACCAATTTTCAAAAAGTCTTTGAATGAACAAGATTACTAGCAAATTTTTAGCTGACCCTAACAGGCCACATTTTCAGCTGAAAATGATCTAAATCTACCTGACTAAAACTTAGCCAGCTAGGACTTAACTGGCTGGCACTGGAATATCAACACTAGCAAGATAAGTCTTCTCCCAGAACCCAAATTCAAGCCGCCTATTATCCCCTTCCTCCCTAACTTAAACTAAAAGTGTTCTGGGGGTTAATAGATCCTGTGAGACCTCCCTCCTCCCATATAAAAGTTTATTGCAAATGACGCAGGGATCTAACGGACCCCCTCGGAATATTTCCTCCTTTGGAGCATGGGTAGGGAAGGCCTGCCTTCATGATCACACCTTTCATAGAAACACACAGAACCATGATGGCAGATAAAGACCATATAGCCTATCCAGTCTGCTCTTCCATGCCAGCACTATATCCCTCACAAACCCCCTAAATCCTCCTCCCAATTACAGTAGATAAGGAGATTTCATTTATTTTTGTTTCATGAATTTTCTGTTAATTTCATTGTCTTTCATTTTATAGTGCTCATACTGTGCACTAAAACCAAAACCTGAGCAGTCTGCATTGGGTCTCTTCCATTACCCAAGTAAACCCACACCTTGTAGTTTTAAAAAAAGGCTCTGGATCTTCTCAACATTGCTCCCACACCCTCCAGCCCCTTCTTATTCATGAAAGTGTGAACAAATGTCAGGACTAATTCACAGTTAGTTCTGCCCCAGATGGGTGAGGACATGCCACTTTAAAATACTGTAATGGCAGAGCACCAGGGACTAGGAATATTACTCCCTTCTCCTTTACATACTATGGATAGGATACGAGGGTTCCAGACCAATGGGACAGAGGGTCTGGTTCATTAATATGCTTAATTCTAGTGATAATTAGTAAATTGGCCTCAATATTTGGAAGAAATTACCATAGATTTATGTATTTTGGGAGTTGTGTTGTATTTTGGGATTTATATTTATGTGTACATCATAAAGGCAAGGGCGTTCAAAGATTCAAGACCATTATTTTAAAATTAATTATTAGATAAGGTAGGCATTAATTAGGTTGTTTCTTAGTGCTCACTTTGGGAGGTTACTTTAACACTAATCTTGGTTGAATGTTAGAAGACTAACACAGCCATCTGTTTGTGTGTTTTAGCCAAGCTCACCGTCCAAATATATTCTGTAAGTTGAATAAACTAGATTTTATAGAGACCAACTTTGTAAGCAGTTTTCATGTGTTAAAAGTGTTTTAATCATGTAAATCAGCTGTCTAAAAATTGTTCTCCCTCAAAACAGCACACTTTTGGGTGCATTGAGAATTCCTGGAGGGCATGTAGGTCAGAGAGGGAAAAGCGTGCGCATAGATTGTATTTTAATGCTGCACACATTATTTTCAGGCAAAATTCTAATCACAGAAAAAGGAGATAGAAGTGAACACGTACTTTCTACATAAAGCAGTTTTTAAAATAAAAAAAAAAACAAGTATACTTTCACTTTGGTAACTGATGCAAAAACGTCCATCCCTGCTATTCGTGCCCCCTTCCACTGGCGTCTAGCTTCCCCGCTGGTTGTAAGGGGAAGCTAGACGGGCACAGGAAAGAGGAGGATTGGGGGTGGCGTTAGGGCGGACAGTGAGCAGTCTCCAGCCACGGATGTACAGGGCCTATTGTAATGTCAGCCCTGTATGTCCGGGGCCAGCAACTTGAACGGGGAAGTTATTCCACCTCTAAGGTAGATTAACTTCCCTGGATGTCAGGGATCGGCAGGACCGGGAAAGAGTGGCAGGGGGCAGAGAGCATTCCCTGCAACCTGGCCCTGGGAGGCCAAATCAGGGGTCAGGCTGCAAGGAACAAACAGTTTGTTCTGTCAGCCGGCATCACGGCTTTTAAATGGAGCCACGGTGCCATGGCAACTGGATGCCATGGTGCCACGGATCCATTTAAAAGTCCTGACTGGGTTAGTCGGGCTTGTCCTTGTATGTGCAGGCCGGGCTAAATCGTGGTCCTGGCCTGCACGTACAGAACCAATTTGCGATTCTAATTGCGCAGGATCAGAATCGCGATGACCTCTGTACGTCCGTTTCAAACCAGACGTACAGAGAGTTCTATGTCTGGGACTGAATCGGCGCTGCAACGTCTCCTGCGGCATTAAGGTGCTCAGAGGGTGGACTATGGCTCCCTAGAGGGCAGAGTAAGGCTCCCCAGGGGCGGAGTTAAGGGGTCAATGGGCGGAGAGTGGGCGGGGAGAGGCCCCATGCACATTAATGCCGTGAAAAGAAGGTCTGAAAATTAGCGTCAGTGAAAACCTCGCGCTAGAGGCACATTTGCAGGGGAGAGAGACCATTTCAGTCAGCAATGTGCAGCAAAGGCAGGGAAACCAAGAAAAGTGATAGTAGTGATACTTGTGCAGCAACATCATAGTGCCCAAGTATGAGAGGGCACTATGGTGAGGCTGCAAATGGGGTACAGGGTGCAGGGTGCAGGCAAATGGGGTACAGGGTGCAGGCGAGACATACAGTGTGGCAGCTGAGCACATGGTGGGCTAGGCAGATGCCTAGGTGACACATAGTAATGTGGAAGCGGAAAAGCAGCAGGACAGCAACTGGCCAAGGGCAAACATGGCCACGAGTGTGTGTCCCAGAGTGTCCCAGGGACAGTACCCAGCAAGTACCACAAAGGGCACATAACATTGGCAGGCAGTGCCGTGGGAAGCGTTAATGCCTATGCAGGCAAACCTACCCCATATCACGCACCATAGGCAGCCATCTCCCGGCACACTGGATGGCCTGGGACTGCGCACCACCAGCACCACTGGCAGAAGGGCATGTCAGCATGGTGGCGGAGGGGTGCTGGTGGTGGAGGGGACAGTGGCATCGGCACAAAGCAGACCAATCAGACGATCAGTCATGGTATCCCCAGGGAAAGATCTGCCCCGTGGCACCAGTTTGGTGCAGTACACACAGCCAGCATGTTCAGGGACAGAAGGTCACAAGTTCAAGTTCCAGCTGTGGCTCCTGCCAACCTTGTCCCCATATTTTACCCAGTACTAAACCATGGTAATAAAGACGGAACCTTTATTGCAGATAAAATAAACATGCCTGAAATGCCTATATTTAACCTCCAGAGCACAGACACCATAAACATGTGCAATCCCTAGAGCAGAGTTTCCCAACTCCAGTCCTGGAGGGCCAAACACCTTTCAGGTTTCATGCTGTACCTAATAAATTTGCCTGTGCTGCATTTGTATGGACCGCCCCCATTGCATGCAAATGTATCTCATGCATATTCATTAGGGACAGCATGAAAACCTGAACAGTGTTTGGCCCACCAGGACCATAGTTGGGAACCTCTGCCCTAGAGCAGCAGCCAACAGGGGCACAAACACCCACACCAACAGGCTCCACTATCCAAAGCCTCATGGAGAGACAGGCTGTTGGGCCCTGCACAGAGCAGCATCTCCCAATACTGGCACCTGCATACTTTAGCAATGCCGCCCTAAACTTGGGAACACGTTCCACATATATCAAAAGGTTGCTATGATTAATGTCAGCTAACAAATCCTAAGTTAAACACGATTTGTTGACAGAGATTCATCATAGCAACCTTTCTGATATCTGTGGAGTGTGTTTCAGTTTTTGCTTCTGACAGTGTTTACCATCCCGGGGAGTGACCCCAAAAGTATTGTGTACCATAGCAATGCCTGCACTGTGCCCAGGACTGGTGTGGCAGCCAGGGCTGCCACAAACCTCTATATTTGCACAATGCTGACATAGGTGTGTGTGTATGTCTATCCAGTGTGTTGTGGCTGCCTACACCTTACTGAGCCCACACTGCTTGCACTGCTACCAGTGTTAGCCTGCCAATGTGCATAAGGTACTGTGGGTTTGTTCCGGACAGGGTGGCCTGGGCAGGATGCATCTGCACAGGGCATAGGGAAATGGCTGGGACATTGTAGTGCCCGGCCACCACCTGCACGGACAGGGTGGCCACAGCATATCATGTTGGGAGGTCACTCTCACCCTGACTGAGTAGTGACCATTGCTAGATATATAAAATACAGTCCTCAACAACATCAAAGGCTATTACTGTATTAGTTGCGAATCTTTTTAACTACTGGCTTCACCTCACATTTGAGCAGTAATTAACCGCTTGCTTTCTCTGTTTCTCATTTATAGATTGATAAGAACTGGGTCTCAGACTGTTACCAGCACATTTCATGGGATTATCTCCCTGTAGCGCTAACTTCGCATCAATGACCACAGTTCACGATAAGTTTCATACTACTAGCATTCATACCACATTAATCGTAATATTTGTCTTCTGCAGTCAGTATCATTCTAGTACATATTTGAATGCAGTAAAGAACTGAAACTTATCTTGTAATCATCTGTTCTTTAGATATCTTTTAACTTTCCCCAATTGTGTGTATCGCTTATCTTTCCCCGACGCCACCATCCGGCACCGTATTTGCGTTTCACATTTGTTTCATCAGGGGTTCAAATGCTTATGAAATTTGCAGAGATTACTCCTGCTAGCGCTACCCTGCGTATGAAGTATCAAGTTGTTCAGACTTCAAAAAAACGCCGCGCCCACTGGTTACTTTAATGACTGTGAAGGCAGAGACCATGGGTTTGATCCCACAGTGGTGTTATTTAATAAGGCTGCCTGAGGCTTTTCCTTTTAATTTAAATCAGTGCTGCAAGCAAAATGCACCCTTACAGTGCTGTAACCTTAAGGTGCCTCATAATGCGCCCTATAGGGCACATTAGAAGGCACCTTGGCAGACAGGGCACTTTATAATGTGCCCTATGGAGTGCCTTACAGGGCATCTTATGCGGCACCTTATGTTACGGCACTTGAGGGTGTTTTTGCTGGCAGCACTGATTTAACTTAAAAAAGGAAATACCTCAGACAGCACTGATTTAGATTAAAAGGAATTGTCTCAGACAGCCTTCTTACATAACCCCACTACAGGATCAAACCCATGACCTCAGCCTCTGTAGTCATTGCAGTAACCAGTGGGCTACATCTTTATAGCTTCTAGCACTCCGCTGGCATGAACTTAGGGTTAACGCGCATTAACGTGCCATAGCGCCCATTATCGCACGATACAGATTCTTGCTACCTTTTCGCCGGAACATCCACTCCTTATATGGAATTCTTCACATTATCGCTGCAACTAGCGCCGGTAACATTAAGACGGTTTAGAAAACATACCCCTAAGTGTTCCCTGGAGGGCTTACCATGTATGTTTCTACCTGAGGCAATGGAGGGTTAAGTAACTTGCTGCTCTCTTTGATCACTGACCTCTGCTCTAAGCACTAGGCTGCTCCTCCTCTTCTAACCTTTGTTTACTATTGTCTCAATGTGGACAGTTTGAAAATTTCCTTTATAACATTTAGAGGCCCTTTTACTAAAGAGCACTGTGGTGTTGCACCCAATGCGCTGATAATGTGCAAATCCATGGTGCATTAGGACAATACAACTCAGTTAACTGCTGAGGGCATGGAAAGGCATGCTTCCAGCAGTTAACAGGTGCATGTGGCCCTGCTGCAGTATAACAATAGCATAGGTGCACTTACCTCCTCCTATGGAGATGGTGGTATGTGTACCCATGCTATTTACCCGTGGTGCAGGAAGCATGGTTACGCTGACTGCACAGGGCTCACCAATCTCACTGTCTGCCTTTGACTCCCCCACCTGCAACCCTAACACAACATGGACAATTAGTGCCAAAATCTGCTAGCACTGTCTATCATGGCCCAATGCTACCTGTCAATGCCTGTCCAATGTGCTTTTAGTGTGAGCTAGACTCGTACTGACAGCTAGCACCTTTTTGTAAAAGACCCCCTTACTGTGCATTAGGCAGTCTCTATTTAATGATGGACATTATTTCTTTCTCAGAAATGTGACTCTGCTAAAGTCAGGTATAAATAAAAATGTACCCCACATGACCACTGTATTTGTTGCCTAGGTAGTGCTATATACACATGTACCACAAAACAAGGACAGAATATAAAATATTGGCCATTCTATTGACACGAAGCTGTGTATTTTTTCACTACAAACAAATTTGTTGTATGATATAGATGTCTAATATTTTATGCTAGCATACCCTTTTCTACAAAATGTTGGCAGACCTAGCATAGCATTTCCTCCCTTGCCAAAATCATTGAAAAAGTGGTGCAACAGAACTATTTGGACTCCTACGCCCTGCTCAATCAACATCAGCATGGCTTCAAACCCTTTCATAGTACAAAAACCCTACTGACCTCCCTCCTAGACAGAGCAACAGAGCTGTAGCACAATGGTTACAACACTGACTGATGGTACAGGGGTCATGGGTTCAATTCCCCAGTGGACCTAATGTATAAGGCTGGCTGAGGCAGCACCCTTTACATTTAAGGTCTTGAAGGACTAGAAAAAGGGACTGTTACTTCTGGAGAGAGATCTGCAACTGTGAGTATATACTTCTGGTAATTTTCTAAAAGGAATTCTTTGTATTAAAGCTAATTAATCTGTGAACCCACTATTTTTGTTAAATCAGTCAGGGCCTAGTAGCAGCAGTTTAAGTTTAAATTTAAAACACAGAGGAGAACTTTCTGGTTACATTTCATACCCAGCAGAGAGCTTGTAGTTTAAATTTAATAGTCACTCAGGGCCTAGTAACAGCAAAGTACTTTTAGTTTAAATTTAAAACACAGAAGAGAGCTTTCTGGTTACATTTGGAACCCAGCAGAGAGCTTGTAGTTTACATTTAATAGTCACTCAGGGCCTAGCATCAGAAAAGTACTTTTAGTTTTAAAACACAGAGCAGAACTTTCTGGTTACATTTCATACCCAGCAGAGAGCTTGTAGTTTAAATTTAATAGTCACTCGGGGCCTAGTAACAGCAAAGTACTTTTAGTTTAAATTTAAAACACAGAAGAGAGCTTTCTGGTTACATTTGGAACCCAGCAGAGAGCTCGTAGTCTAAATTTAATAGTCACTCAGGGCTTAGCATCAGCAAAGTACTTTTAGCTTAAATTTAAAACACAGAAGAGAGCTTTCTGGTTAAATTTTACCCAGCAGAGAGCTTGTAGTTTAAATTTCATAAGAGGTTAGAGCCTAGCAGCAGCTAAGAGCTATAATTTAAATCAAATCAGAATATAGCTTAACTCAGCAGCACAAGACAGGGTACTGTGTAGCAGCCCTCTTTTAATAAGTGTTATTTCCCTCCCTCCCCTGGGATAATCATAGCTTTATAGGTACTTACACATCTTACAAGACAGGAGGTGCTCTCAGGTGAAGCTCATTACCCAAATCAGTCATACACTAAGGACCTGAGATTAGTTAAGCTTCAGGTGAACAAGGTATATTACACGTATTAGGTACAGTTCTATTAGTATAAATATCCATAGCAACCCTTAGTAAGTAAAGAACTTAGATCTAAACACAAACTTAAAACTAAGATGCAGACAGCAGTCCAGCAGCGGGATGGGGGCTTTCCAGTCTTTTGCATTGAGTGTCACATG
This sequence comes from Ichthyophis bannanicus, assembly GCA_033557465.1. Taxonomy (NCBI): domain Eukaryota; kingdom Metazoa; phylum Chordata; class Amphibia; order Gymnophiona; family Ichthyophiidae; genus Ichthyophis; species Ichthyophis bannanicus. The sequence goes on from CM066044.1 coordinate 118,078,719, forward strand.
TATGATTTTTTCCCAGTTGGTGAGAGGTCTTACGTGTGCACTAGGTGCAAGGAGCTCTTTGCTCTCAGGGAACGAGTCCGTTCTCTAGAAGCTAAAGTAGCAGACTTGGAAAGCATAAGACAGACAGAGAGGTACATAGACGAGACCTACAGGGATATAGTCCTGAAGTCCCATCTCCAGTCTGGCAGCATCCCTGTTGCCATGGAGGAGAGAGGTCACGTGAGAGGAGAGCATCACCCTGGTGTGGCAGGAAGTGATCCTGTACTTAGGACCTGTCCTTCAGGTGATGTAAAACCCTCTCGCACTGAGGAGGTTTCTCCAGGGCCATGTGCCCATGAGGGAAGGGTTAGGACAGCCGTTATAGTTGGTGATTCAATCATTAGGCATGTAGATAGCTGGGTGGCTGGTGGACGTGAGGATCACCTGGAAACATGCCTGCCTGGTGCGAAGGTAGCGGACCTCACACGCCACCTAGATAAGGTCTTAGATAGTGCTGGGGAGGAGTCTGCTGTCTTGGTACATGTCGGTACCAATGACATAGGAAAATGTGGTAGGGAGGTTCTGGAGGCTAAATTTAGGCTTTTAGGTAGGAAGTTGAAATCCAGAACTTCCAGGGTAGCATTCTCTGAAATGCTTCCTGTTCTACGCGCAGGACCCAAAAGGCAGGCAGAGCTCCGGAGTCTCAATGCGTGGATGAGACAATGGTGCAGAGATGAGGGTTTTGGATTTGTTAGGAACTGGGGAACATTCTGGTGAAAGGAGGGGCTCTTCCGAAGGGATGGGCTTCACCTTAACCGGGAGGGAACCAGGCTGCTGGCATTAACCTTTAAAAAGGAGATAGAGCAGCTTTTAAACTAGATATTAGGGGAAAGCCGACAGTCGCCCAAGAGCGGATGGTTCAGAAGAATATATCTTTGAAGGATACTACCAAAAGCAGAGAGGTTCCACAAAAGAGTAAAGTAGCCCAAATGCCCTCAAGTATGGAGCAGACAGAGCTTAAAGATCCTAAATTATCCATGTCTAACAATAGCCAAATTAATATGAATAAAATACATTCTCTAAAATGCTTGTATGCGAATGCTAGAAGTCTAAAAAATAAGATGGGAGAGTTAGAATATATAGCACTAAATGAAAGGTTAGATATGATTGGAATATCAGAGACATGGTGGAAGGAGGACAACCAGTGGGATACTGTGATACCTGGGTACAAACTATATCGTAATGATAGAGCTGATCAAATTGGTGGAGGGGTTGCTCTCTATGTTAGAGAGGGCATTGAGTCAGAAAGGATTAAAGTTTTGCAGGAAACAAAATCTGCTGTAGAATCTATATGGATTGAAATTCCATGTAAAAGGGGGAAGGCAATGGCAGTGGGGGTGTACTATCGAGCGCCTGGCCAGAATGACCAAATGGATGATGAAATGCTCAAAGAAATCAAGGAAGCTAACAAAAGTTACAGCACAGTAATAATAATGGGTGATTTCAACTACCCCGGTATCAACTGGGTCAGTGTCACGGCAGGACATGCTAGGGAGATAAAGTTCCTAGATGAAATAAATGACTGCTTCTTGGAGCAGCTGGTTCATGAACCGACCAGAGGGGAAGCCATATTAGACCTAATCCTTAGTGGAACACCAGATCTAGTGCAAGAGATAAGGTTGTTGGGGCCACTTGGCAATAGTGATCATAGCATGATCACCTTTGATTTAATTAGTGGAGGAGGGATAGTAAGGAAATCCACAGTACTACCTTTTAACTTTCAAAAGGGAGACTATGATAAAATGAGGAAAACAGTTAAGAAAAAACTAAAAGGAGCAGTTGCAAAGGTTAAAGACGTACATCAGGCTTGGCTGTTGTTGAAAAATACTATCTTGGAAGCCCAGACCAGCTGTATTCCACGCTTTAAGAAAAGTGGAAGGAAGTCCAAAAAACTGCCAGCATGGTTTAAAGGTGAGGTCAGAGAGGCTGTTGTTGCCAAAAAAGCATCTTTCAGAAAATGGAAAAAAGAGCCAAACGACGAAACCTGGAAACAGCACAAGCACTGGCAAGTCAAATGCAAGGCATTGATAAGGCAGGCAAAGGGAGAATTTGAGAAGAAGCTTGCTGCGGAAGCAAAAACGCGACGTAAAGACCTTTTCATGTACATTCGTAGCAAAAAACCTGTGAGAGAGTCAGTTGGTCTATTAGATGATAAAGGGGTTAAAGGAGCACTAAGAGGCGACAAGGTGATAGCGGAGAGACTGAATGAATTCTTTGCTTCAGTCTTTACTGAGGAAGATGTAGGGATGTTAGACATGACTGAAGTGGTATTTAAAGGTGCGGAAGAATTGAAGGAAATATCGATACATAGGGAAGATGTATTATAACCATTAGATAAACTGAAGAGTAGCAAATCACCTGGGCCGGATGGTATACATCCAAGGGTGTTGAAAGAACTGAAATACGAGATTGCAGACCTGCTATTAGTAATCTGTGAACTATCATTAAAATCATCTCTAATACCTGAAGATTGGAGGATCGCCAATGTAACACCAATTTTTAAAACAAGTTCCAGGGGTGATCCGGGAAACTACAGACCGGTGAGCCTGACATCAGTACCGGGAAAAATGGTAGAAACCATCATAAAGAATAAAATTACTCAGCATGTAGATAGTCATGACCTAATGGGAGACAGCCAACATGGCTTTAGACAAGGAAGAATCTTGTCTTACTAATCTGTTATGTTTTTTTGAAGGAGTGAATAATCAGGTGGACAAAGGTGAGTCGGTTGATATTGTGTATCTGGACTTTCAGAAAGCCTTTGACAAGGTCCCTCATGAGAGACTTTTGGCAAAACTAACGAGTCATGGGATAGGAGGCAGTGTACTATTGTGGATCAGGAACTTGTTAAAAGATAGAGAGCAGAGGGTAGGGCTAAATGGCCAATTTTCCCAATGGAGAAAGGTGAATAGTGGTGTACCCCAGGGATCTGTGCTGGGTCCGCTGCTTTTTGACATATTCATAAATGACCTGGAAAGTGGAATAACGAGTGAGGTTATCAAATTTGCAGATGACACAAAACTATTTAAAGTTGTTAAAACCCAAGAGGATTGTGGAAAATTGCAAGAGGATCTTGATAAATTGGAAGACTGGGCATCAAAATGGCAGATGAAATTTAATGTGGACAAGTGCAAGGTTATGCACCTAGGGAAGAACAACCCAAACTATGGTTACACGATGCAAGGTTCCACATTAGGAATCACCACCCAGAAAAAAGATTTAGGCGTCATTGTGGATACCATGTTAAAACCCTCGGCCCAGTGTGCAGCGGGGGCCAAGAGAGCAAATAGAATGCTAGGTATGATAAGGAAAGGAATGGAAAATAAAACAAAAGATATTATAATGCCTCTATATCGTTCCATGGTGAGACCGCACCTTGAATATTATGTGCAATTCTGGTCACCATATCTTAAAAAGGATATAGCGATTTTAGAAAAGGTTCAGAGAAGAGCCACCAAAATGGTAAAGGGGATGGAAGGATACTCCTATGAAGAAAGGCTAAAAAGGTTAGGGCTCTTTAACCTGGAAAAGAGATGGCTGAGGGGAGATATTGTAGAAGTCTATAAATTAATGAATGGAGTGGAACGGGTAAACGTAGATCGATTGTTTACCTTATCAGAATATAGAAAGACTAGGGGACATGCAATGAAGCTACAGGATAAACTATTTAAGACTAATAAAAGAAAATATTTTTTCACTCAATGTGTAATCAAACTCTGGAATTTGTTACCAGAGGATGTAGTAAAGGCTGTTAATGCAGCTGGGTTTAAAAAAGGTTTGGACAAGTTCCTGGAGGAAAGGTCCATAAACCATTATTAAGAAGGGACCCAGGATATCAATGCTTGAACCAATACAAGCATTGTGGAACCTGTGTCCTTGGGGAAACTGCTAGGTACATATGACCTAGATTGGCCACTGTTGGAAACAGAATACTGGGCTTGATGGACCTTGGTCTGACCCAGTATGGCATATCTTATGTTCTTATGTTCTTATGTAATCAAAAGTACTGAAAATACACACAAGGATTCAATTTCATTTTCATTGACATTTCTGCGGCCTTTGACTCTGTTATCCATGAGCATCTCATATCACTTCTCCATGCAATCGGACTTAGAGAACAACACTGCAATGGTTCCAGTCTTACCTGGACAACCGCTATCAATAAATCAAAGTAGGGGTGGAAACCTCCAACCATTTCAGCCTACCTCAAGGCTTACCTCAGTACTCTGTCTTATCTTCCTTGCTGTTCAACATTTTCATCCAACTGCTATGCAGCATAATTCAGAACCATAATACTCTCTATCACCTGTATGCCAATGACATCTTAATATATGCATCATTCTCCATTAACAATCCTGACTAGTCCACAATAAGACAGTGCCTTGAAGAGGTCATCCAGTGGTTCAACCATTGCAACATGCACATTAATCCCAACAAAACAGAAGTCCTCCATATAACCAGGAACCTCCTATTTTCTCCTCCATTCACAGTTAACTTGGCCAACTTAATTCTGCAAGTAAAAGATTAACTAAAATACCTCGGCATAATATTTGATCAAAATGTAAACTCCCATATCAAAAAAGATACCAGATTGGCATACTTCAGAATGAAAGCTGTCCAAAACCTTGAACCACTATTGGAGTGGTGCAACCTCAGAAATGTCAGCCAGACCCTCATTACTCCAATATTTGACTATGTAAACAACATATACCAGGCAGTCCAAAAAGCCACTTTACTCCCCCTAAAACTTACACAGAATACAGATGCCAGAATCATCACAGGCACTACTCGATGAGCCCACATTAACCAGTACTAAAGCAGCTTCACTGGCTACCCATTTATGTGAGGGTTAAGTACAAAGTCTCTCTAAGTATCTTCAAGATCCTCCACAACCTCTCAGTGGACATCCTTTGACTACTCATTCACGAACCTCTCAATAACAGATCAAGGAGAAAAGTCAGCCACAACCTTTTATCAGTCCTGGCCACATTCTCTCATTCCAACCTCTACCTCTGGCAGATCCTTCTCCTTCTACCCTTCTACTATTTAGTACTCCCTCACCCCAGAGATATGATCCTTGACAGACATTGTAGAATTCTGGTGCAAACTAAAAATTCACCTCTTCCTAGAATATTTTGGCTCTGATGCTTAGTTATCCACTCATCCTCCTTCCATCCATGCAGGACTCATGTTATTTCTCCCTGATCTCCTCAGTGTTACCTCTCCTCAAATATGAAACATGTAGCATAAAATCTTCATCATTATTCATTGTTGTGCTTAAATGTTAATGCTTACAACTTCTACAGCATGTCTCCTGTTTACATACTCTAAGGGGCTTGATTTCAATGGGGCCGCGGCACCGATAATGATCGGAAACCGCTACCGCAGCTTTGTAAACAAGCCCCTAAGTCACATGTTAAATTGTTTGTGTCATTTGATAAATTTATTACCCAAGTTCCATATGATATTATGCCTGTTGGAACTGTTAAATTGTTACCCACGTTCTATTTAAACCTATACTTGTTAAACTTGCTCCCTGTACACCGCTGTGACTGGTAGATACAGCGGTATAGAAATGTTGCTAAATAAATAAATAGCTCTTTCAATTTTCTTAATGATCCACTGGTTCATTACACCATATTGATTTTGCCTTTATTTGCTAGTCAATACTGGAGGCATCTGTCAGGGGAATAACCTCAAGATTTTTCAAGTTAATGTATGACAATTACTCTACTCATTTTTAACAACCTATATTCTGCTCTTCATGCCTAGTATAGAAGTATGGTGATGCAAAAAGAAGCATGACTGCCATGTTAGTTATTCTCTCAGCAATAGGTACAGAATCTTTGTTTCCATATTGTCTTGCTAGACCAGTTCAGACAAGGAGGTTGTGTTCCCCTACCAGCAGATTGGTGGAGACAAAGAACGAATGAAAAGCCAGGTTTCAACATCACTCCCATGCCTCTGTATGTCTCAACTACTAGAGGTCTCTTCAGTATTTCTTTGTCTCCGGCAGATGGTGGATGGATGGATTTTCTCCTCTAAAGAAAATTCTGAAGATTTGAGAGGAAAAGATTGATTAAACACTCGTGAAAGACCACCTTGAGGATGACTCTCTCACTTGAGTGCAATGTGGGAAGCTCCACTAGACTGCGGTCTTTTTAGTAGTCATAGAAGGAGGGAAAATTGGTTCAGCTCCATGCACTTATCATGATAAGAACCTGTTGTAGCAATCAGAAATTGGAAGGATTTTGAAGAGTGTAGCAGTCTCACACAACCTCAACATTATCACCCTACTCCTCTGTTCCACCCTGCTCTCTCACAAAGATTGCAGAAGAATTTCAGAGGGATCTGCCTGCCAGCCACCTTAAATGCAGTGCTGCAAAGCCAGTGTAATAGTCTCAGGGGAGCTGAGCTGAGCTCAGCATGGATCCTTTGCTTGGGACTCTTAGAGGGTGAGTACTAACAGGGCCGGCCCGTCCATTGAGCAAGAATGTTTTTTGCACAGGGCCCCGCGTTTCAGGGGGCCCCGCGCAAAGAACATTCTGCTTTTTTTTTTATTACATTTAAAAACAAAAACCTGGCTCTAGCTGCTGCCGCTGCCGCGTCCGTCGCAGCAGCGGCAGAATGGCGTGTCCCGCGGGGCCCCTTCTCCTCTTCGAGCCCTCTGCAAGGGCTTTCAGATTCGCGAAGGGAGAGTTGTGCTCCCTCGCGTCTCTGTAAAGCCCGCAGGGGCTAATGGGAAATTTCCCATCAGCCCCTTTAGACGCGAGGGGCTGATGGGAAATTTCCCATTAGCCCCTGCGGGCTTTACAGAGACGCGAGGGAGCACTCTCCCTTCGCGAATCTGAAAGCCCTTGCAGAGGGCTCGACGTGGAGAGGGGGCCCCGCGGGACATGCCATTCTGCCGCTGCTGCGACGGACGCGGCAGCAGCTAGAGCCAGGTTTTTGTTTTTAAATTTGCCGGAAGGGAAGGGAAGGGAAGGGAAGGGGGGGGGGCTGATGGAGGCTGTCTGGAAATGGGGTGATGGGGGGTTAGGACTGGAAATGTGCAAGGGGGGGGGTTAGGACTTGAAATGTGAAAGGGGGGGGTTAGGACTGGAAATGTGCAAGGGGGGGGTGGACTGGAAATGTGCAAGGGGGGGGTTAGGACTGGAAATGTGCAAGGGGGGGTTAGGACTGGAAATGGGCGGGGGCGGATGTAGGCTGACTGGAAATGTGCTGGGGCGGGGTTAGGACTGGAAATGGGCTGGAGGGGGGGTTAGGACTGGAAATGGGCTGGGGCTGATGGAGGCTGACTGGAAATGGGCTGGGGAGGGGTTAGGACTGGAAATGGGCTGGGGGGGGGGGGGTTAAGACTGCTAATGGGCTGGGGCTGATGGAGGCTGACTGGAAATGGGCTGGGGGGTTAAGACTGGTAATGGGCTGGGGGGGTTAAGACTGGTAATGGGCTGGGGGTTGATGGAGGCTGACTGGAAATGGGGTGATGGGGGGGTTAGGACTGGAAATGGGCTGGGGGGGGGTTAAGACTGGTAATGGGCTGTGGGCTGATGGGGGCTGTCTGGAAATAGGGTGATGGGGTTAGGATTGCTAATGGGCTATGGGGGGGGTTAGGACTGCTAATGGGCTATGGGGGCGCTAGGACAGGAAAAGGGCTGATGGGGAGGGGTTAGGACTTGAGGTGGGCTGATGTGGTTAGGACTAGTAATGGGCTGTGGGCTGATGGGGGGGGTTAGGACTGGCAATGGGCTATGGGGGGCTGACTGGAAATGGGCTGATGGGGTTAAGACTGGAAGTGGGCTGATGGGGGGTTAGGACTGGTAATGGGTTATAGGGGGGGGCTTAAACTGAAAATGGGTTGATGGGGGGCTAGGACTGGTAATGGGTTGGGGGATTGCTATGACTGGAAATGGACTGAGTGGACGGGGAGGCTTGAACTGCAAATAGCTGATGGGGAGGGAGCTTGGAATGGAAATGGGCTGTGAGGGAAGGGAGCTAGAACTGAAAATGGGCTGATGGAGCAGCTAGGATAGGAATGGAAATGGGCTGTTGGTGGGAGAGAAAATGGAAAATGGGCAGTGGTGGGGGCTTGAATGAAATGGACTCATGGAGGGGCTAGAACTGGAAGTAGGCTCATGGGGGGGCTTGGACTGGAATTGGGCTGAGTGGAGGGGAGCTAGGATTTGACATGGGCTGATGGTGGGGCTAGGAAATGACTAGAAATTGGCTGATGGGGGGCTAGGATTGGAAATGAGCTGATGAAGGGACTCAGACTGAAAATGGATGGGGGAGCTAGGACTGGAAATGGGTTGATGGGGGGCTAGGACTGGAAATGGGCTGATGCAGGGACTAGAAGGGAATGGATGCTGGGTGAGACTGGAACTAGAAGGGAGCTGATGTTGGGGGAGGATTAGAATGGGATGGGGCTGGGAGAGTAAAATGGAGAGGGGAAAAATATTTTGTGTGGGAGGGATGAAAAATCTACAATTGGCCGGGTATTGGGAGAGTAAGTGGGGATTGAGGATGGAGGGGTAAAATTTGTGTGGATGAAATAAGAATGAGGAAAGAGCAAAAGGATAAAGATTAGTATGTTAAAGCAGATGTAGAGAGAGAGGATGGAAAGAAAACTAGAAGAGAGAAGAAAGGACAAATGGACAGCAGACGATGGAGAGTTAGCAGAAAACATGAAGAAACCAGAAGAAAGTGGCTGGAGCAATTGCAACTGAAAAAAAATGCACAAAAGGTAGAAATATATCTCTTTATTTTGAATTTATTAACTGGAATATGAAAGTTCTGGGAAATGTGCATCATTAACGTCTGCGCTTTGTTTGGTACAAGAGGAAATTGATTTATAGTTTTATTTCTACAGTGTTGTTGTACATTCCAAGTTTGGCTTTTGGGGTTCCCAGTTTAAATTATTGCCTTCCTGTTTCTAAATTGCGATTCCTTGTTTGGTGATGGTCTATGTTCTGCATGTGTAACTGAGCTGAGGTATTCTGTTTATGTAATTCCTATTTGACATTGCCACTTGTTCTCTTTCCCCAGTATTCTCTGAAATGTACTGGTTTAATATTTGCAGTGTTTCCTTTTGATAGGTAGGGACTGGTGCTTTGTGAGTCCTGGTAATGCTGTCAGGATACAGCGGGTTTGCTATGGGTTCTAAATGGGCAGCGTTTGTAGTAGTTCCTAATGTGCCTGGCGCGGTTGGCACTGGATTATAGTAATGTAGAAATCTTTTAGTCTTTCTTTATCCATACACTCATTAAGAGACATGTTTACTAAAAGTTAGTGTATGGTAACATTATGCAAATATTTATGCAAATAAGGCCACTTATGCAAATGAGGCCCCGCACCGAGTCTCCGCACATGGCCCCGCACCCCCCTTGGGCCGCCCCTGAGTACTAAGACTCATCCTCATCATTGTCCTTGTTGGTGGCTCTCAATTCTGTCCATGTGGGATGCAATTTTGGGTAAACTGCTAGTGACTGTTGGCACAGTGTGGGGGTTTCCTGTCATTTTCTGAATGTGTTAGTTAGAATTTTCTCCTATTGTGCACCTGGGGGTCATATGGTCTGTACATGCATTCTGCCCAAGTGACTCCAGTGCACGCTCCTACCCTAGCACCTGCAATGCACATTGCAGTAAAAGCACAGTTAACTTGTGAAACATGATTCAAGCGGTGTGCTGAGGGGAACTCCTGATAACTTTGGATTTGGTTGTGACATATTTTCTATCTCATTTTGAGGGATCAGAAAAATATCTGTGTTTTGCCATGCTTGGCTCTCACCTTCAGTTCGCTGCCCTCCCAGTTGGACTCTTCACTGCCCCACAGATGTTATCAAAGGTCATAGTAATGGTGGCTACAGTACTATGGCACCAAGAAATTTGGCTCATCTGAGTCCACTCTCTTTCAGAGGCATCTTGGGTAGCTATCCAAGTGGTGTCCTTTCTGATAAATCTTGACTGGATGATCACTTGGGGAAAGAACAAGTGTTGCATTCCCAGTCCTTGGAGTTCCTGGGAGCACATTTTGATACTCGAGTGTGCAGTGTCTTCCTGCTAAAAAAAAAAGAAGTCAAAGGCTGTTGAATTGCCTAGCATTGTTCTGTTCACAGCAGACTCCCGGAGTCCAGGATTATCTTCAAGTCTTCAGATTGATGGCAGCGACAATCAAAATCATGCAATGGGTGCGTTCTCTTTTGCGGCCGCTACAAAAGTCCCTGCTGACTCGGTGGTTCAAGCTCAGGCTGCTGCTCTCAGTGATGATGAAGGCCAGCCTGCAGTGGTGTCAGCAGCCCAGTCTTCTGAGGAAGGGCACACTGCTGGATGATTTTTCATTGACCCTTCTATCGATGGATTCTGTTTATGTTTATTGTATCACTTGATATACCACCCCTCAAACATTGAGGCAATGTAGAATTTACAAAGAAGAAAAAAGCAAGATCGAGGCCTAGGAAAAAAAAAGGAACTACAAATATAAGATAGGAAAAAGTAAAGCTCAATCACTCAGGACAGAGGAAACAGCCAGCAAAGTATTAGTGAGGTCAGGAGACAGAAGTTGGGAGATGGATGCCAGTGTCCCAGGCTGGGAACCATTGCCAAAGCCAAAGGGTCCAGGGCTGTTGGAACCTCAAGGAAGAGGTGTGGTCTATTAATAGCATTGAGGCGAGGGCCATCAGGTTGGTGTTCTGCAATTCTGGTCCCTGGTCAAAGGCCGGGCAGTTTAAGTGTTCTCAGATAACACCATGGTGATGACTTACAGTATGTCCATCAGCAAGGCAGAACGAGGAGTGCTGAGGTAGTTCTGGAGGTTGCTCTCCTGTTTGCCTGGGCAGCAAAGAACCTCCTAGTTTGTTGGCTCTGCACATTGCCGGGGTGGCTACTGTGGAAACAGATTTTCTCAGCAGGCACGCTCTCATTCTGGGAGAGTGGAAGTTGAGTCAAGAGGTGTTTCCATTATTTCTGTGCCACCAGCGACCCATTCCATTGCTAAATTGTGCTGCCTCTAAAGTATCCACACAGAGATGGGGTCTGAGGGTGTCGGCACTGTGACTCAATCTTTTACCAGTTAAACACCTGCTGTATGTCTTTCCTCCATGGCCCCTGGTGGGGCATGTGATTTAGCGTATGGACTGCCACCCAAGAAGGATTATTCTGGCAGTGCCAGATTGACTAAAATGAGTGTGATTCGGAACTCTGATGCAGCTCTTGCAAGCTCCACCTCTTCATTGCCTCCATCTCGGGGCCTATTGTGTCAGGGGCCACTTGTCCTGGAAGACCCGGTTATTTTGTACTTTTAGATACCAAGTATACACCTAAAAGGGGCAATCTTAGTTATTTATGTGGGTATATGGCCACATGCACTCATAAATTACATTTTATAAAATAGTGCCCCATGTAAAAGTATTTGTATCAATTTGATGATGCACACAAAGCTGCTGGAAATGCACATGGATAAAGTTTGGGTGGAGCATCGATGGAGCACACAAGTACCTGTCCCCAACTCTCCTGCCTCCACCAATTTGCATACTAAGGGGGTCATTTTAAAAGCCTTAATCATGATTTGGACACCCAAATCACAGAGATGTCCCCAAAACTATTTTACAAATGTTTTTTAAAGATGTCTCCAGTGCAAGAACATCCAAGTAGGCAGGGGTACAGTGGACTCAGATATCCCTTCTCAATTTCAAAAACACCATCCCCACCCAATTTGAGACCTGTTCCAGGATTGGGAAAGTGTTTGTTTTGACTGTAAAACATCCAGAGGTGTAGAGAAGATGGAGAGTCAAGTGACTTGCCCAAGATCACAAGGAGCAGCAGTGGGATTTGAATGCTGGCTACCCTGGTCTTAGCCCACTGTTCTAATCATTAGGCTAGTAGATGTCTCAGGTCTGAAAGTATCCAATCTTGAAGGACTACCAAAAGGACTGTTACAATGGAAGTAGATCTACACTTCTGAGCATAATCTTCTGGAATAAACTCTGAATCTTGTGGTAAAAAGGACTTCTTGGGGTTAAAACTGATAAATATGTGTATTTTAGAATTCAGTGTTTTCGCTGAGTCAGTGAGTCTTAGGGGTATGTTTACTAAACTGCGTTAGTGCAATTCGCATTAGGAGCCGCGGTAGTGAAAGAAACCCCAAATAAGGACATGGGCGGTACATCGTCACCACTACCGCACGTTAGAAAAATTAACGAGCATTACCGGGCGCCGTGCCGCGTTACTGCGCGTTAATCGTAAGAAGACGTACAGACACAAAGCACTGAAACAGAGCTGTAGCACAATGGTTACGGTACTGACCGCTGTTACAGGCAGCATGGGTTTGAGTCCCCAGTGTGCCTAACACAGAAGGCTGTCCCAGGCATCACCCTGTACATCACAGAGGGAAAGAGGAGGCATGTTTTTCGTTACGCTGAGTATTGGTGTCAGAAAAACACCCTCGGAGTGTGCCTAGCCACGTACGTTGGTGCGTGCGAGGTTGCGTGCATTGCTATGTGCGTAGCCTCGTGCGTAGCTGCGCGCGTACAATCGTGCGTGGGTATGTGTGATTTTACGTGCATGGGTACGTGTGTTTTTACCAGTGTGGGCATCTTATTTTACAGACTCTGTAGGGTGTCTTGCACCTATGCATTATGCTAGCAGATGTACGTGTGATGGCCTATGGTTTATCAGAGCCTGTGAGCAGCTGCTGGGGTTTCACAGGGTTGGATTGTGCCAGTCACACCCATGATGCACTGCACATGCAAATCAGCTGTCCACAGATACACACCATGAGGAATGCACCCCCACAGCACCTCGGCCTGGTAGGGGGGACTGACCATGTGCACCCCCACAGCACCTCGGCCTGGTAGGGGGTACTGACCATGTGTTGTACTGGCACAGAGTAGCTACACACCGTCACATTGTGCGGGTACTGTGCTCACCCTGAGGGTGCAGTGAGGCACCCAGCACCAGGTCCACAGCACCGTCCATGGCGCAGGTCCAAAGCAGTGTTAATGTGTGAGATAGGTAGGTTCTGCAGGACCACCTTGGACATCTCTGTCTGTTTCAGTCAGGTGTAGCCCCCATGCACCACCACTCCCCTCCCCCAGGGCTGAGGGTGGCAAGCAGGGTCTCCCATCAAAAGATCCACAGTCTACCTCACTGCAAAGGTGGCAGTAGAGGGGAACATTAACTCTAGTCCTGCTGAGGAACAGACACCCCACAGGGCAGTCAATGCAGCTCTGTACACAGCCATAACACAATAGCAGACAGACATTAGGCTGCACCCCACCACTATCTGATATTCCCCTGGTGCAAGCCATCAGCCACTCCATCACAACACCTACCAGCTGCAAATAGTCTGCTAGTACCCAGTGGAGATGCCTGCACCCAGAACTGGGATGTCAGCATACACAGCAAGCAGATACATCAGTGACTGGGCCCCAAAAGGAAACCCATATTTATCACATGAGAGAAATACTAGATAGCACTATGGGAGTGCCTAGCCATGCTGTGGTCACTGCACAGTCAGGGTGAGAGTGATCTCTCAGCAGGATATACTGAGGTCACCTTGTCTGTGTAGGTGGTGGCCGGGCACTGCAATGTGCCTGTCAGTGCCCTATGCCCTGTGCAGATGCACCCTGGCCAGGCCACCCTGTCCGGCCTATACCCATGGTACCTTGCTCCTCATTATGCACATTGGCAGCCCAATACTGGCAACATTGCTGGCAGTGTGGGCTGTGGAAGGTGTTTGCAGCCACCACACACTGGATAGACAGACAGCCACCCCCACACCTATGCCAGCATTGTGCTACTATAGAGGTGGTCAGCAGCCATACCCACCACACCAGTCCTGGGCATAGTACAGGCATGGATATGGTACACAAGACTGTTGGGGGGTCACTCCCCAGGGTGGTGAACACTGTCAGAGACCAGACCTGCAGCACACACCGCAGACATCAGAATGATTGTTATGGTGGAGCTCAATGAGCAAAATGTGCTTAACATAGGAATTGATATCTGACAGTTATCATAGGAAACGTTTGATAGCTGTTTACCATATACCCAGGTGTAGGGTGGCATTGCTTAGGTATGCAAATGCTAGTGTTGGGAGATACAGGCAGGGCCCAATGTCTTGCCTCTCCAGGTGGCATTGGCCAATGGGGCCTGTGGGTGGGTGTGTGTCCCTGTTGGCTGCTGCTTTATGGAAGAGTTCCCCAACTCCAGTCCTGGTGTTCCAAACACTGTTCAGGTTTTCATGCTGTCCCTCATAAATATGCATGAGCTACATCTGCATACCATGGGGGTGGTGCATAGCTATGCAGCACAGGCATCTTTAGTAGAGGCAGCATGAAACCGGAATGGTGTGGGGCCCTCCAGGACTGCATTTGCGGGACTCTGCTTTAGGTAATGTGCCTGTGTCGGGTGGATGGGTTTGGTGTGGTAAAATATATGCCCTGCGTATGTTCTCAGCAATAAAGGAGTGTCTTTACTATCACTGTTTAGTGGTGGGTAAAAACTATGGGACTGGGTTGGCAGGAGCCCCAGCTGGGATTTGAACCTGTGACCCTCTGGTCTTACAGGCACTGGCTGTGTCTGTTGCATCACATTGTGGCCACAGAGACAGTGCAGTCCCTGGAGTTAGTTAAACCGGCCTGACAAGTCAGAAACCCTGCTCTGCAACAGGTTTACTGTGGCCTCATTTACCTTGTATGCAGACAAAGGTGCACATAAACCTCAGAAAGGACCTAGAAAAGGGGCACACACCCATAACCAAGCTGGGCAACAATGATATCATTGGGAAACATTACACCACACGCCCAGGACAGCTCCATTACAATGTAATGCTCTTTGAAAGGGTCTGCGGAGCGTAGACCCTTCCACACATCATTTCTTTTTATTTTGGTGCTTTCCAGGGAGTGTTGTTCCTTGATACCCATTGCTATCACTGTTGCCCAGCTGAATTATGCTTTTTAAAATGTTTCTTGTGGTCATTTTTAACGTTTTATGTGAAATTTTGTTCTGTGCACATGTATCACACTGCTCACGTTTTGTGGGTTTCCCCGGTTTTTCTGTACATTGCTGACGGAAATGTTTCTCTTCCCTTTAAATGCCTTTGACAGGTTTTCATTCGCGTTGGAATTGAGCTCTGAAATTCAGCGCGTTAGTATGAGGGGAGCCTCTCCCCGCCCACTCTCCGCCCATTGACCCCTTCTCTCCGCCCACTCTCCACCTTCTGCGCTGTTTTAACGCGCCGCGGAGCTTTACGATCGTTAACTACGGTTAACGCGCGTAGTATGACGTTAACGGTCATTAGCGCGTCGGTACGCACGTTATACGGCACTTACGATCGTTAACGTCATATAACGCGCGTTAGTCACGTTTACCGCACTTTAGTAAACATCCCCCTTAGTTCCACCAGTGAGCTTTCTATTTAAGTCAAGGCAGAATATAGCTTACCATAAAATAAGAGTAAATATACTTTGAAATAAATTTGTTTCTAGAGAGCTTTTCATTTAAATCAAATCAGAGTATAGCTTAACCTAGAAAGTAAAATAGAATAAATAGTTACTGAAAAAAATATGTTTCTAAAGAGCTTTTTTACTTAAATCAAATCAGAATATAGCTTAGCATACAAGTAGAATAGTCTCTGAGTAGAAAGAAAAATAAACTTATTTCAAATGACCTTTGAAAGAGCCCTTCCAATTAGGAGGCAAAAGATCTGTGAAGTTGCCTTAAATAGGTGTTAAAGGCAAGTGACAGAACAAAGGGGCAATTTAAAAGACCCCTTCTATCAAACCAAGGTCTGTGCGAATCACCCAAGAAATTGGTAAGAATTTGGGTATGTTTACTAAACCGGGCTAACGGTTAACCCGGGCTATCTGTAACTAGGTCCCATGAATAATATGGAACCTAGTGGCAGATAGCCCGGGTTAACCGTTAGCCCGGTTTAGTAAACATACCCCATTATCTTAGAAGCACAGCACAGTAGCAGCCAACTTTTTTTTTTTATTTATGAATTTCTACATACATATCAAAGAATACATCTTGAAACGGAAAGTGAGCAGGGTAATTAAGAACATAACAGACCCAAAGGTACCCCCCCCACAAAAAAATAAAGGTAAATACATCAAAATACCCAACCCACTCAAGCGCTCAAATGAGAGAATACCAAGGAAACAAATATTTCAACCAACATTTCGAGAGGAAATTAGAGCTATGAAAAACAGCTAGTATCCATTATGCTCAAACAGAAGCAGATGGGGGAGCATCTTTCGCCCCATGATGGCGGGCATTAATAAAGTTCAGTAACTGGGAAGGCTCATAAAAAATAAAGGATTCAGACTGATACCTGATCAAACACTTAGACGGAAATTTTAGGAAAAAAAGCCCTCCCAGTTGCTGAACACCGGGGCGGAGAAGAAGAAAATCTCGCCGGCGCCGCTGGGTTTCCCAGGAGAGGTCTGGAAACATACGGACCAATAATCCCTTAAAGGAAACATTACGCTTTTTAAAAAATAACTTCATAAGCCAATCCTTATCAGAAAGCAAGGCTAATGTAATCAATAAAGTAGCAGGCACTACCTGTTCCTCCTGCGATAATTCTAACATTGCAGTTACATTCAAAACATCTACATTAGATATTCCCTTAACCACCCCCGATCCCTCCTCTTTTTTTCCCAAAGGCAAATAATACATTTTAACAATAGGGGTGTGTGATTCGGGGGGGACACCTAAAATCTCTACCAAATACATCCTAAACATATCCCTCGCTGATATTAAAGATGTCCTAGGAAAGTTAATCAAACGTAAATTCACAGATCTAGACATATTTTCCAACATCTCTAATTTAAAACTCATAGGCAGAATGTTCTTCCTCAGAGTTACCACCTCCTTCTCGAGAAAGGCTGAACTTTTCTGTACTTCTGCCACATCCTTCTGGAGATTAGTTATTTTACATACATTTTCCCGAATAGCCAATTCGTTATTTGTGACCTGGGATGCCAAGCCAGACATCTGTGGCAACATTTCCTCACGAAATTGCATAATAGCGGCCCATATTGTTTCCAGCGTTACCAGCTCCGGAGCCTCCATAGACGCCACTGGGGAAGCCTCCCCTACTCCACCAAAAGATGATACGCCCGGCAATGGGGTTGATGCAGTCGGTCCAATCTCAGGGCCAACCTCCCCTTCTGCCATCTCTCCTGTGACCTCCGCCCTCTGACGCAGTACTGGGGAAGGAGCACCGTCCACCCTACTCTCCACGGGCAGGTGCTGCTCACTGGGGGAGTCCGACAACTCAACACCCTCAACCAACTTCCCCTCACCACCGATATCCTGACGAGGGACCTTTGAGGCCTGGACAGAGCCAGGGGAGGACAGATTGCCGCCCGAAGCAAAAGACGAGGACACCACTTCCGCCTGTTGCAAAGCCGAGCTACTCTCCCCTGCTTCACCAAGCTGTCTCGGCACGGGGAAAAAATATGAGTCCAAAGGCCCAACAATAGCTGCAGGTAATGAAGGGGAGACCTGGGGGGGCTATAGAAGGCTGTTTAGCCCCTCTGGACTTCTGTTTTTTGCCAAAGGTAAAACATCGCACCGACCGTCACTCCTCATCAATTGCCATCTTCGGTAGCAGCCAACTTTTAATAAGTCCTCTTCCCCCCCTCCCTACCCAACTCCCACCCACCCCTGGGATAATCATAGCCTAATAGATGTTTAAACCTTTTAAAGGGAAGGAGGTGCCCATATTCACTCTCAGGTGCAGCTGTTTATCCTCATCAAGCATACATTAAAGACCTGGGATTAATTAATCTTGAGGTGAACAAAGTCAATTAAACATATTAGGTACAGTTTTATTAGCATAAGTATCCCCAGCAAACCTAAGTAAGTAAACAACTTAAATACAAAACACAACCTTAAAGCTAAGATGACGACAGCAGTCCAGCAATGAGATGGGGGCTTTTCAGTATTTTGCACTTAGTGTCACATATATGATTTTCTTCCAGTTGATGAGGGGACTTATGTATGCACTAGGTGCAAGGAGCTATTTGCTCGCAGGGAACAAGTCTGATCTCTGTAGATTAGAGTAGCAGACATGGAGGACATAAGGAAGACAGAGAGGTACATAGATGATACCTACAGGGATATAGTACTGAAGTCCCACTTCAAGTCTGGCAGCATCCCTGTTGCTATGGAGGAGAGAGGTCACTTGACAGGAGAGCATCACCCTGTTGTGGCAGGAAGTGATAATGTAGCCAGGACCTGTCCTCCTGGTGATGTAAAACCCTCTCACACCAAGGAGGTTTCTCTAGGGCCATGTGCCCATGAGAGAAGGTTTAGGGCAGCCATTATAGTTGGTGATTCGATCAGTAGGCATGTAGATAGCTGGTTGGCTGGTGGACATGAGGACCGCCTGGTAACATGCCTGCCTGGTGCAAAGGAAGCGTTCCTCATGCACCACCTTAGATAGTGCTGAGGAGGAGTCTGCTGTCTTGTATTTGCTGGTATCAATAACATGGGAAAGTGTGGTAAGGAAGTTCTGGAGACCAAATTTAGACTTTTAGGTAGAAAGTTAAAATAAAGAACTTCCAGGTTAGCATTCTCCGAATTGCTTCCTGTTCCACGCGCAGGACCCTTTTAAGTGGGTGCCGTGCACTGCAAGAGACAAGGTCTGTCTGACAAAGTCATGGTATCCTCAGGGAATGATTTGCCTCTGTGGCAACAGTTTGGTGCAGTACACACAGCCAGTGTGTACAGGGGCAAAAGTTCACAAGTTCAAGTCCCAGCTGTGGCTCCTGCCAACCTTGTCCCCATATTTTACCCAGTACTAAACTGTGGTAATAAAGATGGAACCTTTATTGCAGATAAATTAAATATGCCTGAAACGCCTATATTTTACCCTACAGAGCACAGACACCATAAACATGTGCAATCCTTAGAGCAGAGTTTCCCAACTCCAGTCCTGGAGGGCCAAACACCATTCAGGTTTCATACTGTCCCTAATAAATATGCCTGTGCTGCATTTGTATGCATTGCCCCCATTGTATGCAAATGTATCTCATGCATATTCATTAGGGACAGCATGAAAAACCTGAACAGTGTTTGGCCAACCATGACGGGGGTTGGGAACCTCTGCCCTAGAGCAGTGGCCAACAGGGGCAGAAATACCCACACCCACAGGCTCCACTATCCAAAGCCTCATGGAGAGTCAGGCCATTAGGCCCTGCGTGGAGCAGCATCTCCCAATACTGGCACCTGCATACTTCAGCAATGCTGTCCTAAACTTGGGAACACGTTCCACATATATCAAAAGGTTGCTATGATTAATGTCAGGTAACAAATTCTAAGTTAAACACGATTTGTTGACAGAGATTCATCATAGCAACCTTTCTGATAACTGTGGAGTGTGTTTCAGTTATTGCTTCTGATGGTGTTTACCAGCCCGGGGTGTGACCCCAACAGTATTGCGTACCATAGCAATGCCCGCACTGTGCCCAGGACTGGTGAGGTGGCCAGGGCTGCCACAAACCTCCATATTTGCACAATGCTGGCATAGGTATGGGAGTGTGTATATGTCTATCCAGTGTGTTGTGGCTGCCCACACCTTACTGAGCCCACACTGCTTGCACTGTTTCCAGTGTTAGCCTGCCAATGTGCATAATGAGGAGCAAGGTACTGTGGGTATGGCCCGGACAGGGTGAACTGGGCAGGATGCATCTGCACAGGGTATAAGGCAATGGCTGGGACATTGTAGTGCCCGACCACCACCTGCACGGACAGGGTGGCCACGGCATGTCATGCTGGGAGGTCACTCTCACCCTGAATGAGCAGTGACCACGGCATGGCTAGGTTCCCCAATAGTGCTGTGCAGCATTTCTCTCAAGTGATAGTTTTGGGTTTTCTCTTTTGGGGCCCAATCACTGACATAACTGCTTGGTGTGTGTGCTCACATCCCATTTTTGGGTGCATGCAGTTCTTCCAGGAGCATGCACTATGTACTAGCTAGCAGACTGTCTGCAGTTAGCATGTATATGGGTGGAACACCTTGTAGGGTGCAGTGGCTGGAGACTGACTGTGCCCTCTGCTGGTGAATGTCAGGTAGTGGTGGGGGGCAGCTGAGCTTCTCCAAAGTTCTGCCTGTCTGTCTTTGCCTTATGTGATGTGTACAGATCTGCATCTACTGCCCTACAGGGTGCCTGTTCCCCAGAAGGACTGTGGTTGATGGTCCTCTCTACTGCCAGCATTGCAGAGATGTACAATGTGGATCGGTTGGTGGGAGATCCTGTTCCCCCAACCCACCCCCACCCACACCCACACCCACACCAACACCAACACCCACACCCACTGAGCCACAGAGAGTAGGGTGGGTTGGGTGGTGCTACATAATTCGCTTTTGGGTCCAAACACCCCGCTTCACCTATAACATGTGACCTTGGCACCCACACAGGATATGCACTATTCTGGGTGCATCATAGTCCACAAGGGCTAGATGCAACTGGGAAATATAGATGGACACAGGTGTATCCTAGGTGTGTCTGCAAGGACTACCTATCACACACTGGCACTGATGGGACCTGCAGCATAGCCTATCTCAGCCAAGCCAGGTGCTGCGGACCTGGTGCTGGGTGCCCCTCCTCACCCTCAGGGTGAGCACAGAACCCACACAATGTCACGGTCTGTAGCTACTCTGTGAAAGTAACACACACGCTTACTTTCCCCTACCTAGGTGCTGTGGGGGTGCATACCCCATTATGTGATCAGCTGTAGACTGTTGATCTGCATGTGTAGTGCATCATGGGTACGGGTGGGTTTACCCTATCCTGGTAATCACAAAAGACAGTTTGTGTGGTGACTTGCAGACTTTCTGTAGCCAGCCAGCAGTGGGGTAGTGGCTATAGAAATATAGCCTACTGGTTGCTTCACTGACTGTGGAGGCAGAGGTCATGGGTTTGATCCTGCAGTGGTGTAATCTAAAAAGGCTGTCTGAGGCATTTTCTTTTAATTTAAATCAGTGCTGCCAGCAGAAACACCCTCACAGTGCTGTAGCCTAAGGTGCCTCATAGGCGCCCTATACAGCACCCTATAGGGCACATTATAGGGTGCCTTGGCAGACAGGACACTTTATAATGTGACCTATAGGGTGCCTTATAGGGCGCCTTATGAGGCACCTTAGGTTACGGCACTGTGAAGGTGTTTTTGCTGGCAGCACTGATTTAAATGTAAAGAAAATGTCTCAGACAGCCTTTTTAGATTACACTACTGCAGGATCAAACCCATGACCTCTGTCTCCACAGTCATTGCAGAAACCAGTGGGCTACATCGTTATAGCTTCTAACATTGCGCTGGCATGTACTTAGGGTTAACGCGCGTTAACGTGCCACAGTGCCCACTATCGCGCGATACAGATTCTTGCTACCTTAGGACTGGAACGCCCACTCCTTATATGGAATTCTTCACATTATCGCTGCAACTAGCGCCGGTAAAATTAGGATGGTTTAGTAAACATACCCCATAGTGTAGAAGTTCTATGGATTGAATTCCATGTAAAAAGGAGAAGGAGAAGGTGATGGCAATGGCAGTGGGGGTGTATTATCGACTACCTGGCCAGGATAACAAATGGATAATAAAATATTCAAAGAAATCAGGGAAACTAGTAAACATTACAGCACAGTAATAATAATGGGTGATTTCAATTACCCCGGTATCAACAGGGTCAGTGTCACGGCAGAACATGCTAGGGAGATAAAATTTCTAAGTGGAGTGGAGTGGAGGAGTGGCTTAGTGGTTGGGGCAAGGTACTTCAGGATGGAAAGTCAGGGGTTCAAATCCCACTAGAGGACAACAACCTTGGGCTGGAAGGACTTGGGTTTCCAGTCCCACAGGTGCTCCTTGTGGTCTTGGACAAGCCACTTAACCCTCCATAGCCCATGTTCCCTGTAAAATAGCTATCTCCAAGTTATAATGCCCTGTTCACTGTGATTTCAGTTTGTTCAATGTAAACTGCACTGATGCAGAATAGCATGGTATATATAAGAGAATGTAAATAAATAAATGACTGTTTCTTGGAGCAGTTGGTTCATGAACCAACCAGAGGAGAAGCATTTTGGACCTAGTCCTTAGTGTAACACAAGATCTTGTGCATGAGATAAGGGTGTTGGGGCCAATTGGCAATAGTGAGCGTAGCATGATCGCATTTGATTTAATAAATGCAGGAAGGATGGCAAGGAAATCCACAGTACTACCTTTTAACTTTCAAAAGGGAGACTATGAAAAAATAAGGAAAGAGTTAAGGAAAAACTAAAAGAAGCAGTTGCAAAGGTTAAAGAGTTACATCAAGCATGGTTGTTGTTTAAAAATACTATCTTGGAAGTCCAGACCAGCTGTATTCCAGGTTTTAAGAAATGTGGAAGAAAGTCCAAAAATGCCAGCATGATTTAAAGGTGAGGTCAGAGAGGGTATTATTGCCAAAAAAGCATCTTTCAGGAAATGGAAAAAGGAGTCAAATGGCAAAAACTGGAAATATCATAAGCACTGTCAAGTTAGATGCAAGGCATTGATAAGGCAGGCAAAGAGAGAATTTGAGAAGAATCTTGCTGTGGAAGCAAAAATACACAATAATGACTTTTTCAAGTATGTTCATAGCAAAAAAAATCTGTGAGAGAGTCTGTTGGATCATTAGATCCAACAGGAAGGAGGAGTGGCCTAGTGGTTGGGGCAAGGTACTACAGGCCGGAAGGTTGTTGGTTCAAATCCCACTAGAGGACAGCAACCTTGGGCCGGAAGGACTGGGGTTTCTAGTCCCATAGGTGCCCCTTGTGGTCTTGGGCAAGCCACTTAACCCTCCATTGCCCATGTTCCCTGTAAGTATTAGTGTATGTGTCTCATATCCCCTCGTGTTAAATGTATCCCCCAACCGCTTTGACCCAGTGAAAAGCAGGATATAAATGCAGATAAATAAATAAATAAATAAAATAAATTAGATGATAGATGTGTAAAAAGGACACTAAGGGGTATGTTTACTAAACCTTCTTAATGTGTGCCCGGCGTTGGTGTGCAGGATGCCATATGTGACATAGCAAGTCCTTCTTGCCCGGTAGAAAAGCTTAAAAACCATGTAGAAAGTGCAGGGCTGCAAGATAAACAAAGGCACATGGCTACCAGTTGTCAGGGAAACCAGGCACGAGAGAAGGAAACACGCCCCTGCTATCAGCTTAGCAAAGAGTCACGGGGAAAGTCTGAACACCTGCTAGGGGGTGGAGCCAGGCCCTACCCAGGAAAGCTGTCTCATAAGGAAGCCCCAGCAGGCAGAGAAAGGAGAGAGAGGGAGGAAAGCGGACGTCCAGTCAGAAGGTGGACGGAGTTTCCAGCTGAAGGGAGGTCAGAGGTTCCGGCTGAGAGCTATAGGAGGAGCAGACCAGATCAGCTGAAGCATACTCGGGATTATAAGCAGCCAGGAAGGCAGTTGGAAAACTGCCTCACACAGGTTCAGCAGGGAACCAACCGGTATTTTTAAACCCCAGAGAAAAGCTTCCACAGCCAGGTCTCCAGGTAAGCCCAAGGGCTGGGATTACAGGAATCCTTGTGAATTCAATGACCTGGAAGGTTGGGGCTACGGTACTGGGTTTAAACAGTACTTAAATCCTGAATGTATTGAAAAGCTCAGGGTTGGAGAAAAGGGCGTGGCCCTAGAAAGAACTGGTCAGACTATTCCTACCTCAGAGGGGGAACTTATGGACACAGAGCCATCCTGTATGAATTATCCCACAGAGGAAATGGATTGCACGATTACCTTGTCTGAACAGATAATATCTTTGTGTTAAAAATATATGGTGGAGAAAAGATAAGCTGGCTGTGAGAAAAACAGAGCTGTATGAAACAGTGTGTTGAAGTTAACCTGCTGGAAAGAAACGTTTATTTTATGCTGAATGAAGCTATTCTTATTTTTGTCCTTTTCTGCCAAAGTGCAGATAATTTTGTGTTACCTTTTTATCCTTGTGGAGTCCAACCCCGGGAGGGGAAATAAATCCCTTTTTGCTTGAAAACATTCTGAGTCACACTACTCTTCATTTGAACTGGTGATAAACTACATTTCCCTACAAGCCCTGCTCCAGGAAGTGGCAGAACATTAGTTTGAAGAAGGAACTTAAACTCCTTAACCCCTACCTACGAGTACTGGCAAATGGGCAGGATCACACATATAAGGAGTGGGCGTTTCAGTCTAAAGTAGCAAAACGGGATTAGCATGCGATAACGCCCACTGCTGCGCACATTATCGGGCGAAGAGCCGCTAAGCGCGTTACCGCGCGGTAATCTTAAGTAGGCGCACAGACATCCAAACATAGAAACAGAAGTGTAGCACAATGGTTGATACACTGACTGATGATACAGCGGTCATGAGTTTGATCCCCCAGTGTGCCTAATGCATAAGGCTGACTGAGGCATCAGCTTTGACATGTAAGTATTGTTCCCTGAGGCATTTTATTTGTATTTTAATTATTGCTGCCAGCAAACACACCCTCACGTGCCGTAATCTAAGGTGCCCCATAAGGCACCCTATAAGGCACTCCATAGGGCACATTATAAAATGCACTGTCCGCCACGGCACCCTATAATGTCCCCTATAGGGCACCCTATAAGGTGCTCCATAGGACACCTTATAAGGCACCTTATACAGACTGTAACCATAAGGTACCTCAGAAGGCGCTGTATAGGGCGCCTTCTGAGGCACCTTATGGTTACAGTACTCTGAGGGTGTTTTTGCTGGCAGCACTAATGTACAGTAAAAATAGACAATGCTTTGGACAGCCCTATCAAATAACCCCACTGTGGGTTTGAACCCATGACCTCTGGCTCCACAGGCAGTGAAGTAACCAGTGGGCTACAGCTCCTAACAAACCCTGGCTGGCTGCAGAAGGACTGCACATCACCACACAAACAGTCTGCTGTGGTCACCAGGATAGGGTTAACCCACCCATACCCATGATGCACTGCACATGCAAATCAGCAGTCTACAGATGATCACAAGATGCGGTATGCACCCCCACAGCACCTCGGCCTGGTAGGGGGAACTGACCATGTGTGTTACTGGCACAGAGTAGCTACACACCGTCACATTGTGCGGGTACTGTATTCACCCTGAGGGTGAGGTGGGGCGCCCAGCACCAGGTCCACAGCACCTTCCATGGCAGAAACAGGCCATGCTTCAGGGTCTCAGCAGTGCTAGTGTGTGAGATAGGTGGTTTCTGCAGACACACCTTGGATACATCTGTATTTCTCAGTCAGGTTTAGCCCTTATGGACCCATAGGAGAATTATTTACCACCATCCCGCCCTCTGGGGCTGAGGGTGGTAAACAGGGTCTCCCACCAACAGACCCACATTCTACCTCCCTGCAATGGAGGCAGTAGAGGGAACCATCAACCCCAGTCCTGCTGGGGAACAGACACCCTACAGGGCAGTCAATGCAGCTCTATACACATCCATAAAGCAATTAGGCCTGGAAATACTAAGCTGCACCCCACCACTATCTGATATTCTCCTACAGCAAGCCTTCAGCCACTGCACCCTGCAAGGTGTTCCAGCAAGACACATACCAGCTGCAGACAGTCTACTAGCTAGTCCATAGTGCATGTTCCTGGTGGAGATGTGTGCACCCAGAACTGGGATGTCAGCATACACACCAAGCAGATAAGTCAGTGATTGGGCCCCAAAAGGGAACCCATAAATATAACATGAGAGAAATATTATACAGCACTATGGGGGAACCTAGTCATGCCATGGTCACTGCTTTATGGATGTGTATAGAGCTGCATTGACTGCCCTGACCATGGGGGTGGCACACAGAAATGCAGCACAGGCATCTTTATTAGAGGCAGCATGGAACCTGAATGGTGTTTGGCCCTCCAGGACTGCATTTGGGAGACTCTGCTCTAGGTAATGAGCCTGTTTATGGTGTCTGTGCTCTGTAGGGTAAAATGTAGGTGTTTTGGGCATGTTTACGTCATCTGCAATAAAGGTTCTGTCTGTATTAGCACGTTTTAGTAGTGGGTAAAATATGGGGGCTAGGTGGGCAGGAACCACAGCTGGGACTTGAACCTGTGTCCTTCTGCTCCTGAACACACTGGCTGTGTGCACTGCACCACTGTGTTGCCACAGAGACAGTACATTCCCTGGGGATACCATGACTGTTCTTCAGACAGGGCCTGTCTGTTGCAGTGCATGCACCCACCTACACAGGGCTAGGCCACGGTCTGCTCTGGGCAGCTGCCACTGCCCCCTCCACCAGCAGTGCCCCTCTGCCACCCTGCTGACATGCCCTTCTGCTGGTGTTGCTGGTGGAGCGCAGTCTCAGGCCATCCAGTGTGCGGGTAGGCGGCTGCCTATGGTGCGGGTTCTGGGGTAGGGGTGCCTGCATAGATGTTCACGCTTCCCCCCAGCACCGCCTGCCACTGTTCCGTGCCCTTGGGGGTCCCTACTGGGTACTATCCCCTGTGACACTGTGGGAAGCACACTCGTGCCCATGCTGGGCCCTCATCAGTTGCTGTCTGGCTGCTCTACTGTTTCAGCATTCCTATGGGCCACCTAGGCATCACCCTAGTCCACAATGTGGCCCAGCTGCAGTACAGCATGTGCCGTCTGCAGCCCTCTGTGTCCCCTTTCCCAGCATCTGTCCAGTTGCCCATTCCGACATGCCCGCCCTGCTGTTGTGGAACATGTGAATGCCATAGGAAACCTGTCTAATGGAGAGGGAAACCCTGATGAGCGCAATTGCACTGTGGGATCATTCACCTTGTATGGGGACGGAGGGTAGACCCTTCCAAAATTCATATCTTTTTTTTGGAGCTTTCTCGGGAGTGCTTTTTGATGTTTCCCATTACTATCACTATTGCCCGGCTTGGTTATGTTTTTTTTAAATTTGGTGGGGTCATTTTCAATGTTTATTTGCCCTTTTGTTCTGTGCACATGTATCACACTTATCACTTTTTTGTAGGTTTCCCTGGTTTTGCTGTACATTGCTGACAGAAATAGTTTCTCTTCCCTTTAAATCAGCTCTAACGCCAGGGTTTCACTGGCGTTAGTTTTGAGCCTCGGATTTCACAGCTTTAGTGTGCGGGGAACCTCTCCCCTCCCATTCTCCACCCATTGACCCCTTCTCTCCGCCCCTAGGGAGCCTTCCTCCGCCCTCCGGGAGCCTTTCCCCGCCTTCAGCGCTTATTTGCGCCGCTGCACGTGTTAGCACGCGCTAAGGTACCTGAGCGCCTGCTAAAGCACCATTATCACACGCTAAGAAGAATTGAAAGAAATATTGATACACCGGGAAGATAGATTACAACTATTTGATAAACCAAAGAGTATCATATCACCTGGACCAGATGGTATACATCCCAGGATGTTGAAAGAACTGAAATATGAGATTGCAGGCCTACTATTAGTAATCTGTGAACTATAATTAAAATAATCTGTAATACTTGAAGATTGGAGGATGGCCAATGTAACTCCAATTTTTAAAAAGGGTTCCAGGCGTGATCCAGGAAACTACAGACCAGTGAGCCTGATGTCAGTACCAGGAAAAATTGTAGAAACCATTATAAAGAATAAAATTACTGAACTTGTCATGGCTTAATGGGAGACAGCCAATATGGCTTTAGCCAAAGAAGGTCTTGTCTTATTAATCTGTTAGTTTTTTTGAAAGTGTGAATAAACAGGTAGACAAAGGTGAGTCTGTTGATATAGTATATCTGGATTTTCAGAAAGCCTTTGACAAGGTCCCTTATGAGAAACTTTTGGAAAAAATTAAGAAGTCATTGGATAGGAGGCAGTATACTATAGTGGATCTGGAACTGATTAAATGATAGTGTTAATGTAGCTGGGTTTAATAAAGGTTTGGTCAAGTTCCTGGAGGAAAGATCCATAAACCATTATTAAAGCGGACCCGGGAAATCTACTGCTTGCCCCAATAAAAGTATTGTGGAACCTGTGTCTTTTGGGGAAACTGCTATGTTCTTGTGATCTAGATTGGCCACTGTCGGAAACAGGATACTGAACTTGATGAACCTTGGTCTGACCCAGTATGCCATATCTTATATTCTTATGAAAAATATTTCCGATGACATCTATGTAGATGTCTGTATCAGCTACGTACACATTTGTAAAATTATGCCCGGACTTTGATGTGCCTGCTATTTTTTTTTCTTTCAGATTTTCTGGCTGGCATGTCCCAGAATGCACTTGGGCATCCTTGTAAAATGTTCTTTAATCATTTAGCATTGGGATCCATGCTAAATTTTAGCATGACACATTATCACATGTTGAACCCTACATTAGCAGTTAATGCATTTAAGCAAACATGCCCTTAGATGCTTAACTTGGACAGTCATATCGAGCTGCTGCATGAGCAATTCTAAATCTGGCTGCCCAGAATTCCCCCATACCTCTGGCATGGATGAAATAATTCTAGGTTGAGTTGCCAGCCCCTCTGCATCCTAATTCCCCACTGTCAAATGTAAGTTAAGGAGAGCCACGAGCCCACCTATGCCTTTCTCTGGCATTCAGAAAGCCCCCCCCCCCCCAATTTTCTGAAGCCAAGATGGGGGAAAGAGAGTAGGTGTCCAGTTTAAATGCAGCATAGCTTGTTGTGGGCATTCTCATGTAATTTAGATTACCATGCCCGTTTTGGTATTCAGGTTCAATGCTATTTAATCAGAAAAATCTGTGTACATATTTGGATGGGCATTGGCTGTTTATGAGGGTTAATAATTGTTTCATTGGTTCCCAGGCAAGTTTTTTGTTGAGTTTTCACTGTGATTTCCATGGTGGAGTCTAAAGCCATGATTTTATGGCATTGAAGTTCAACCAGAGGCTTATTTATTTATACAGATTTGTATACCACTTTTTCCTTCAATCAAAGTGGTGGTTACAAAGGATGGGTTTGCGTTGACTAAAGGATAACATAACTTACAAAGGGAAAGTATTACTTTAATGCCTGTTTGTAATATATAAGTTTCTTGGTTACAAAATCCCATGAATAGGACTGTCTTAAGTGATTTACGGAAGTCCTTTAAATCTTTTTTGTCCCGCAATTTATCCGGAAGAGAGTTCCAGAGTATTGGTGCAATTAATGAAATTGCCCTATTAGAGGTAGTTTGTTTTGTTTTGTGGACTCCAGCAGGCGTGCGTAATTTATTAGCATTGCTAGATCATCTAGATCTGTCATTAATGTCTTTGGTTAGCAGGCTGTAGAGAATATCTGATGTGCATTGGTTCAAGATCTTGAAGATAATTGTAATTATTTTAAATTTTACTCTCTCAGCTATTGGTAGCTAGTGCAATTTTAGCAGTATAGGTGTAATGTGCTCATTTCTTGCTGTACCAGTTATAATGCGAGCCGCCATGTTCTGGACTAGCTGGAGTGGATGAATAGTCTTTTTGGGTAGTCCTTGATAAAGCGAATTTGCATAATCCAATATTTGGTATAATAATTGCCTGGCATACTGTTCTGAAATGGTCCTGACTGAGTATCGGCTTTAGCCTTCTAATGAGCTTTAATCTTTGATATGCTTTAGCAGCAGTATCATTTATATGAGTATTAAAATTTAAATTTCTATCAAGTGTAATACCTAAATACTTCACCTCATCTTTTAATGGAATAGAATGGCTCAGGATATTGAGGGTTTGAGGTGGATTAAAATTTGTATTTCTGGTAATAATCATTGCATCAGTGACTTAATGATGGTTAGGGCAAGTGTGTGACTGATTACTGCAGAGCGAGTGATGTCATGCTGATTAGGGCCCCACCTGGTATATGAGAATGTATGGGGCCTAACTCTAGTGGTCATGTTTTATGGAGGAAAAGTCTGTAAAAAAATTGTTAGCCAGGTAGACAGGAAAAAAATATTGTTTATCTCTGGAAACAAGCTATGAGAAATGTGATCTACTTTTTTGGGACTTGCCAGGTACTTGTGACCCATACTGCACTGTAGGAGACAGGATGTTGGGCTCAGTGGACTTTTTATTCACTCACTCTGGCTTTTCTCATGCTTTTTTGTCTGTATACAATTATCTGAAGGTGATTCTTGCAGAGCTTTGTGAGAGGGAACAGGCAGGGGAGGGGGGCATTGTGTTTAGTTTAGCCGGACAGTACTTAGATTCAGTGCTATCTGGTTAAATAAATGCAAATAACTGGCACAACATTATCTGGTTAACTTATACCAGTTATATTCAGCTGTCAGACTTTTTCAGTCATCAGTTTACTAAAAATCAGCCCTACTGTACCTTATATACAACAGAAGTGAGAAGACTATATTGAGAAGCAAAGAAGATAGTTTCTTTC
Source organism: Ichthyophis bannanicus (assembly GCA_033557465.1). Taxonomy (NCBI): domain Eukaryota; kingdom Metazoa; phylum Chordata; class Amphibia; order Gymnophiona; family Ichthyophiidae; genus Ichthyophis; species Ichthyophis bannanicus. Next base: position 118,109,070 of record CM066044.1, read on the forward strand.
TGCCTACTGTGCTACTTTATGTATATAGAGTTTCTCTGTGCATGATGCTTTGGCAGTTTTAAATTATACTACTCTGCTGGAAAAAATGTCTTACTGTTGATTTGTTTGTATTTCAATGTTTAGAGTTCTTGTAACACCATTATTGCTAAACAAAATAGGTGGGGATGGGGAGAGATGCAGATTGTGATGATGTTCCTTTGTACAGATGTATACTATAGCCCTCGATGCAGAGATGCAAATAGTGGGGTTGGATGTTCTCATTTGGGAGAGTCCAGCCCCGCTATTCACCAGGACCGTATGCAAGCTAGAGTGCTCCCCATATGCACAGATCCGCAGTGTGGGGAGTGACTGGATAGGTGTGGTGGGGGGTGGGCTGGAGGCAGCGGGTGGGTGGAACAAGGGTGGGCCAAATCACCCGGACATACAGGGCCAATTCAGGTCATGGTTATTCATGAGGCCAGACATCCCAAAACGTTTAGCTGGACAACGTTGCCCAGCTACACTAAAGCCGTGTCTACCTCAGAACATCCCAAGCATCAGCTTCCCAAACTGGATTACATTTTGGTTGGCCAATTTGGCCAGCCAAATTTATACAGTCAATGGGGGAGTGGGGAAGGAATATTTTAAAAAGCCAATATTGGTTCTGGTAACTCCGGAGTGAACTGAGAAAAAATAATTTGAATGTTGACCTCTATAGGGTCAAATTTCAGAAGCCCTTATCTGGATAATCATGGAATTTATCCAGATAAGGGCAATGAGAGAGAGATTCAGCAGCACTCTTCAGAAAATGAAGTTGAATATCTCCACAGACTGTTTTGCAGAGGCAGCTCATGGGCTAGAGCAGTATGGTCACTATCCAGGGAATTGTGACACTTATCCAGATAGTAGAATTTTCAGCCACTATCCAGATATTTGTAGCACTTATGCACATAGTAGAGTTTATAGTCCCTATTGCATAAGTTATATAGGTAGCTTGCTTGGGCTGCCAAAAAATTTGGTCTAAGTTGCTACCCACCAGGTACTTCTCCAGATAACAGCTGAGAATCGCCATTATCAAAAATAAGTGCCGTGATTATCCAGAATAATAGGTGCAGGCAGTTCGGAGCACTGTTTTGATCTTTGGAAGCTGTGTAAGACTAGTTGCTCTTGATCTGTTGGGCTGTTATTGAAAAATGTTTTGTTAACCTTGAGAGTGGAGTTTTTAAGATCGTTGATGTGTCGGGACTATGGCGTGATGGGTTTTCCAAATGCCTGATGGTCCCATTTGATCTGAGACCTTTTCTCCCTCTCTTTGTCTTTTTGGCTCCGATGTTAATACCATAGGAATTTTGATGATTTAATGGACAGATGGAATAAATGCATCATAATTTAAAGTGTTGCATTGAGCCAGTGGTATAACTGCTATAGGTTTAAAGACATCTGCATGTTAAATAACAATGTGTACATTTTCATTCAGAAAAACATCTTCTGTTTATATTTAGCTTACATTTATGCAGTGTTAGTATGTAAATTTCAGAAGCACTGCTATGGTAGATTTTGAGATATTTAGAGAACAGTTTTTCTAATGAGGGTAAACAGATGCTTATTTGCATAAAAATAATAATTGAAAATTACTCCAGGTCCCGTGCAGGTAAAAATGTGAACTGAGAAAAAGGAGCAGCATCAAGTCAAAGGAAGAAAATAACCCAGGAGAATTTCATTCTTAAAACCCTTCACCTACCATAATATGCATGCATTGTATTTACATGAGACTGTCTAGCATTCCTATGCTGGTCCACAATTTGCCAATGAAAAACTCCTTGGGGAGTTGACTTTGAGTGTTTGCAAGAGAACATCCTGTTTCAGTGCTAAGGCTCAATCCGTTCTTTGGTCTGTGCCCATTTATGAGTGTCCCACTCAATTCGAAACTAGAGCCCATGTTAGATTGTAGAGGCAGCTGGAACACGTGTGTTGGTTTGAAATGGTGGTAAATGAGGCATTTTATGGGAGAATTACGCAGTAATGCATAGGGTAGCATAGACAATAATCATCCACTTCTTCCACATAAGGACCACCAGGAGAACAAGCTTCTAAATAATGATTAGATTTCTGGATGCTTGCTTTTAAACAAGCAGGTAATGGAAAGGAAAAGTTTAAAATAATGGAGAGCCTAATATCCCAAAGAAAAAAGGCCTGGCACTGACATGCACATTCTTTCTTTTAACAGACAGTAACCACTGAGCAATGCATAATTTCCTGAAGATCTAACACATCGATAGATGGCCGCATTCACGTTAAAGTACTTAACTTCTTATCATCTACCTGTTCTGCATCTATTTATTAGTAATTATGAATAACATACTCTAACAGTCACTATCAAGCATAGCAACTAACCTTTCTGGAATTCTCCCCTACTTAATATTGACTGCCTGCATCACATAAACAAGCACTTAATCAATAGGAACTATCTGGGCAGTTTATTCCTGTTTTTTCTATACTTGGGAAAAATCAACAGCGGGAAACTTGGCATCTTACATATGTAAGCTCATATTTTGCAAATTTATACATATACACTTGCATGAGGATGTCAAAATCACAAAGATGTCTCCAGAGACATTTTACAAAAGATGTTTAGAGACGTCTCTGGTGCAGGGATGTCTAATTAGGCAAGGGGCATGGTGGAGGCATATATAGGGAGGTGCAATGAACTTAGTCATCCCTGTTTCGATTTCAGAAACGTTGGGGAAGTTTGTGCAGGCACTTCCACGTTTATATACCCGCTCCAGGCACAAAAAAGGCATCAGGAAAGTGCTTGTTGTGGCCTTAAAACATCCACAAGATGTAGAGAAGATGGAGAATTAAGTGACTAGTCTAAGATCACAAAGGTAGATTTTGTAAACTTGCACGTCTGAAGGAGCCGATTAAGGAGCTATCCACTTGAAACTCAAACGTTTCTGCAAAGGGTTGTGATTTCAAACACCAGAAAGATAAGCAGAAATGAACCCTTAGTAACTCCTCCAAATGCCTATTACAAAAATAAATGTTAATTGGGAAAGTTTTTATTTATTTAACAGGTTTTTTTATACTGCTTTATCATTTCAGTCAAAGCTGTTTACACTGTAACTTAAACTTGGTAATGTACATTAAACAGGGATATTGATAACTTGGATTTTTCTGAAGCAAGTAGGGGTTAAGTAATTTGCCCAAGGCCACAAGAAGTGCTAGTGCAAATCAAACCATGGTTGTGAGGTTCCCAAGTCAGTGCTTGAACCATTAGGTTACTCCTCCACTCTAAGGGAATTATATTTAGTTCAAGGCATGTTGCATGTAGATAAAAAGAGCATTTCCCTATCATCAGAAAGCTTACAATTTAAAATTGTACCTGAAATCATGGAAGATAAAGTGGCTTGCCCAAGAAGGATCAGTAGGTATTTGGAGAGGAAGAAGGCAATGCTATTAATTGTCTTAGACATCACTGCTGCATTTGATTTGGCAAATTATTCACTATTATTGCTAAGGTGGAAGGCAACAGGATTGGGGGAAAGTTTTAATCTGGCTTAGTTCTTTTCTTGTAGAAAGAACTTTCCAGGTTCAGGTCAATAGCATGTCATATAGGAAGAAAGAAGCTTATTGTGGGAGTATCACGAGGCTCGGTACTCTCCCCCTTCTTTTAATATGGCCATGAAGGTTGATGTTTACAACCATGATGTTGCCATGAAGGTTGATGATACAACCATGATTTATGTACAACATGTTCTCTACTGTTCGCTGTATTCATAGTTGCTGGATTTATGTATGCACTTTTCTGTTCAATGTAAACCAAGTTACTATTCGATGTAAACTGCCTTGATGTGTCAAACGGTGGTATATAATACCGGTTAAATAAATAAATAACTTTTTGTGGGCTTTGGGAATGTTGGTTTGGCCTTATGGCTACTCTTTTTTCACCTAAGTTAGTGATATACAAATTATTTTTTCAATAGGTTCATGTCCAGAGAAGACTTTTTCTAACATAGGGGTATGTTTACTAAACCGTCTTAATGTACGCTCTGTGACGTTATCGCGTGATAAGGTACCTTACCATACGATAATGGTGCTTTATCGGGCGCAGAGGTACCTTAGCACGCGATAACGCACGCAGCGGCGCAAACGAGCGCTGAAGGCAGAGAAAGGCTCCCGGAGGGCGAAGGAAGGCTCCCCAGGAGCGGAGAGAAGGGGTCAATGGGTGGAGAGTGGGAGGGGAGAGGCTCCCCGTACACTAACGCTGTGAAATCCGAGGCTGAAAACTAACGCCAGTGAAACGCTGGCGTTAGAGCTGATTTAAAGGGAAGAGAAACCATTTCTGTCAGCAATGTACAGCAAAACCAGGGAACCCTACAAAAAAGTGATAAGTGTGATACATGTGCACGGAACAAAGGGCAAATAAACAGTGAAAATGAACAGGAGGAAAATGGAAAAATAAAATACCCAAGCTGGGCAATAGTGATCTCATTGGGAAACATCAAAAAACACTCCCAAGAAAGCACCAAAAAAAGGATATGAATTCTGGAAGGGTCCATGTTCCGTCCCCATACAAGGTGAATGAGCCCACAGTGAAATTGCGCTGTGCAGGGTTTTCCTCTCTATCAGACAGGTTTCCTATCGCATGCACATGTGCGGCAACAGCAGGGCAGGCATGTCGGAACGGCCAACTGGACAGATGCTGGGAAAGGGGACACAGAGGGCTGCAGGCGGCACATGCTGTGGTGCAGCTGGGGCACAGTGCGGACTAGGCAGATGCCTAGGTGGCACTTAGGAATGCTGAAACTGTACAGCAGCCAGACAGCAACTGATGAGGGCCCAACAGGGGCACGAGTGTGTTTATCACAGTGTCACAGGGGATGGCCTGAGACTGCGCACCACCAGCACCACCAGCAGAAGGGCATATCAGCATGGTGGCAGAGGGGTATTGGTGGTAGAGGGGGGCAGTGGCAGCTGCCCAGAGCAGACCATGGCCTAGCCCTGTGTAGGTGGGTGCCATGCATTGCAACAGACAGGCCCTGCCAGACGAACAGTCATGGTATCACCAGGGAATGCACTGTCTCTGTGGCAACATGGTGGTGCAGTGCACACAACCAGTGAGTTCAGAGGCAGAAAGGCACAGGTTCAAGTCCCAGCTGTGGTTCCTGCCAATCCAGTCCCCATATTTTACCCACTACTAAAATGTGCTAATACAGACAGAACCTTTATTGCAGATGATGTAAACATGCCCAAAACACCCACATTTTACCCTACAGAGCACAGACACCATAAACAGGCGCATTACCTAGAGCAGAGTCTCCCAACTGCAGTCCTGGAGGGCCAAACACCATTCAGGTTCCATGCTGCCTCTAATAAAGATGCCTGTGCTGCATTTCTATGCACCCCCCCCCCCCATGGTATGCAGATGTATCTCATGCATATTCATGAGGGACAGCATGAAAACCCGAACAGTGTTTGGCACACCAGGACTGGAGTTGGGAACTTCTGCCGTAAAGCAGCAGCCAACAGGGGCAGAAACACCCGCACCCACAGGCTCCATTATCCAGTGCCTCCTGGAGAGGCAGGACATTGGGCCCTGCGTGCAACTCCCAATACTAGCACTTACATACCTTAGCAATGCCACCCTAAACCTGGGAATACGGTACACAGCTATCAAAAGGTTGCTATGATTACTGGCAGATAGCAATTCCTAAGTTAAGTACAATTTTCTGATTGAGCTGCATCATGGCAGCCTTTCTGATGTCTGTGGGGTGTGCTACAGGTCTTGTGTCTGACAGTGTTTACCACCCTGGGGAGTGACCCCAACAGTATTGCGTACCATAGCCATGCCTGCACTGTGCCCAGGACTGGAGCGGTGGCCAGGGCTGCCAAACACCTCTATAGTTGTACAATGCTGGCATAGGTTTGGGCGTTTGTGTCTGTCTATCCAGTGTGTGGTGGCTGCAAACACCCTCCACAGCCCACACTGCCAGCACTGTTGCCAGTATTGACCTGCCTATGTGCATAATGAGGAGCAAGGTACCATGGGTTGTCAGACGGCTGCCTAGGGTGAGAACTTACACAATCTTGATGATGCATATATTCATATGATTCTTGCAAGGTATTGTGGGTAATGTAGTTCATTCACTCCCAAACACAGCTGAAGACAATAATTGAGTTGTGAAACCAAGTGGTTGAAAGCCAAGTAAAATTCTTCTTTTATTGATGGGGTTTAATTCACCCAGCACAAATAGCTTGGTAGCAATATAAATGAGGATACTTGCTTGCAGTGTTTAAATGGATAACATAAAGTCACAAAGCAAACCAGAAAACAACCTTTAGCTTGTCAGGCAATTAGCTAATGTTTTCTTAGCAAATAATTACCAAATAAAAAGGCACAAAGAAATGAATAAACTTTGCTTGTTAGGTTAACTTCTGCTTATTTTCCACGCAGATCCCAGCAGTGATTCTCCCTTGCTCACACACACAATCAGGTGCAGCTTTAATTACTATCAATTGACCAGCTGAAACCCTTTAGCTGGCTGGCTGCTACTGTGTGAACCCAAATCCTGCTTTAAGAGCTGTTTTGCAGTGGAAATAAAGAACAAAGTTAGGTTTCTTTGTGATGGCTGAGGTGTTTGCTCACAGAAAGCTAGCAATAGCATTTAGATAGAGAACAGTCCATGTAATGAATAGTTTCATCTGCTGTATCTCCCCCTTCATCAATCAGCATAGGGTCACTATCATACATTGGCACAGACGAGTCTTTCCATAAGGCACTATCATGAGAATGCTTATTCCCTTGCTGCCATTCACTATTATAGATAGGGTCTGGATCAGTGTTCATACCTGAGCCTCTCCTGCTAGCATAATTCCTCTCTGTATAGCCTGGCCAGTATGTAATCCAGTTCTGATGTCCAACCTTCCAATCTTGATCCCTGGACACTGGACCTTCCCTCACATACCTTCTGGCATAGGTCTGAAAGTCCTTTCCACTTGCAGTCTTCTCTCTTCCAGGTAGCCACTGGTGATTCCTATCTCTGCCGTTCCATTCCTCTGGCTGACTCCAGTCCAATGGACTCTGCTGGCATTTGAAATACCTCCCAGTATAGGTACTGCCTTGGGAATCTCCCAGACCTTCCAATAGCCTTCCTTCTTTTCCTTCCAGAGAGTTTCCTTCTCTCTCTATCCGCTTGGCTTGGCTTCTGTTTCTCCAAGTGATGTTGGTGCTTGTAGCCGTTGCTGTATCTTTTCCTGAAGCTGTCTCTGTAGCTGTTATCGGTAGAATAAGCTCTATTCTTATTCTGTTCTAATGTGTGCTCCTCCCTAACACAGTGCAGCTGTGTTGAATCAGGTCCTGCCCTTTGAGATGAGTGCTTAGGGATTACCTCATAGCTCTCTTGATTGCACACACGTTTTCTCACTTCAGCCCCTCTCATGGCTGCTGGAAACCTGGTGCATTCTGGGACTGGTAGTCTTTTATGTGAAAACTCTGGTTTTCTTGCTTCTACCAGAACTGACAGGTTGCTTGTTCAGAGTCACATCATCTTTTCTATAGCTCCTACCTGAGCTATGATAAGCTTCCTTATCACATACCCCCCTGCTTAAGTTATTACGGACTGGTTTTACTAGTGAAACTGCTTTCCTACAGTCCGTAATACCTACGAGAGTGTTATCTTCTTGAAGCTCACTTACTTCCTGACTGGGTTTCAAGGTCATTATTTACAGGCCTCTCCTTTCAAGACTTAAGTACATTAATATGGTAGGTCTGCTACGCCCTCTTGCATTTTCTACCATATAAGACACTGGGCTCACTTGTTCAACAACCTTCCATGGCCCCTTTCCACTGTACCTCAAATTTTGGAGCAGTTCCTGCTACCTGAACCAAAACCTTTTCACCAATGCTTAATTGGCGGCTTTTGGGCCTTTCTATCATACCACCCTTTCTGGCGAACTTGACTGTCCTGCAGGTTCCTCTCAGCAACCTGCGACGTCCTTTTCAAACGTGCTCTCAAGTCACGTAGAAACAGTGGCACCTTCCTGACTTTCTGGTTCAGGATCAATCCATTGTTCCCTCAAATATCCAACAAACCCCTTGGAGCCCTACCATACATCAACTCATATGGAGTTACACCTAGGGACACTTGAATTCTTTCCCTGCAGGCATATAAGGCAAAGGGTAATAACATATCCCATTCTTTTACCTCTCCTGCTAACCCCCTTCTCAACATTTGTTTGAGAGTTTGGTTGAATCTCTCCACCAAACCATTTGATTGTGGATGGTAGGCTGAGGTTTTCACGTGACGAATGCCAAAGGCATCCCAGACCTGGGCCAAATATTTGGACACCAATTGGCCCCTCGGGTCAGTCAACACCTCTCTTGGGAATCCCACTTCACAAAACAATTTTACTAGCTCTAAGCTATTGTTTTTGCAGAAAACATTCCTCAATGGTATGGCCCAGGGAAACCTTGTTGCCTGATCTACCATAACTAGGATGTATTGGAAACCTCGGGGCGTTTTGACTAATGGGCCTACAATATCCATGGCAATGCGACCAATTGGGTCTGTGATAATTGGCATGGGGATCAATGGCACCACCGGTGGGTGAGCCGCTGTAACTCGCTGACACGCTGGACATGCAGCACAAAACTGGGCAGTTTCTTTGAAGATACCTGGCCAGTAAAAACGCACAAGAATTTGATCCAGCGTTCCATGCATACCTTTATGACCTCCCACTGGATGATCATGTGCTAGTCTAAGTACTAGCCCTTTGAAAGTTGTGGGTACCACCAATTGCTTACGTATGGCACCATTTCTGGGGTCTTGACTCTCTCTATATAATATGTCATTATCTAGTCTGAATCTGGGCAATTCCTCCCTGACCTCCTGAGCATACTTAAAAGCTCGGGTGAGAGCTTGATCAGCTCGCTGCTCTTGTGGAAAGTTAGGAAACTTTGCCATCAACTCAGCTGGCACCCAGGGTAAACTTTGACCAGCTAACATCTCAGCCCTACCCTGTGCTCTGCAAAGTCTCTCACGCTTCTTTTGTGCATTCAACTTTCTTACTTTACCAGATGATGGGGTTATTAAATCATCATGAGAGGGTAAATCTCCTAATAACTCTGCCTGCTCCCCCTCCTCCTTCTGCTGGCTCTCTAACTTAGCCTGCGAGCGGGTGGATACAAGGCCCCTCTTATTACCCATGGTTTGGCCTTCTGGAAGCTTAACCATCTTTTTAGCTAGGGACTGAGGACTTCCAAAGAAAGGCCCGGGAGCTATTTCCATTATTAAACCTTCTCCCTCCTTCTTTCCTAGCCCTTTCACTAGTTCCTGCTTAAATCTTGGCCAGTCCTTTCCTAGAACCAAATCAAAGGGTAGCCTAGGCACCACTGCTAATAGGACTTCCTCTTGTTCCCCCAGGCACTTAACCTTTAGCCTATAGGTGGGATATGATGTTGCAGCACCATGAATGCATCTGATGTGAACTTGGCTTTCAGGGGGTTTTCTAGGCCACAATCTATCTTGGGCCTCTATCCTCTTCCAAAGCCTTTTTGACATCATACTCTGGTCTTCCCCAGAGTCTAATAATGCATTTGTGGTAATTCCCTGCACATCAACCATCAAAAGAAATCCTTCCTTGGGCTGTTTTAAATCCAGACCCATTAAACTAGTGTGTGTCTGGCATCTCTTCTCTAAATGTCCCAATTTTCCACACTTGAAACATTTCTTTCTATTCCACTGTGTCATCTGGTTTGATACAGTACATTCATTTCAGAAACATTCTTAATTATTCCCTTTTCTGATACAGCACATCTAGCCTCAGCATCCATCTTTAGAGGGCCACCCATTCTATGGCAAGCCTGCATGGCTTCCAAGAATCTCTCTGCTAGCATGGTTGCCTCTCCAAGATTTTGGCAATTTTGCTGTATAAGAAAAACATTCAAATCTTTAGGTACCCCAAGCATAAATTGTTCCAGCATTATAATATCTAATAACATTTCTACTGTCTTTTGCTCAGGCTCCAACCATTTTACAGCTAAACTTCTGATTCTCTGACTCAGAGCCCTGGGTGTCTCACCCACTTTCAATGTAACAGCTCTAAACATTCGCCTATACTCTGAAATAGACAACCCTAGGCGATCTCTAATAGCTGCCTTTACATCCTTATAAATCAAAGCCTGGGCTGCTGGCATGGCTCTGTAAGCTGCTAGTGCCTCTCCAGTTAATGAGGCTGCCAGCCTTACTGCCCACTGGGTCTCTGGCCATGCTAAAGCCTGTGCCACTCTTTCAAAAGACTCTAGAAAATCATCAACATTATCATCTGGAGTTAATTTCCCAAAATTAAATGCCCCAATCCCTTGATTGAGTCCCACATTGTCCACATTGTGGTGTACCAGTACTAACTGCTGGTCTTGCATCTGTTCCACTTTGGCTCTGCAGCTGAACTAGAGCTTGCACCAGATCAAGCACTGGTTTCTGCTGTTCCATTAAGGCCTTCATAGCAGTGTCCTGGGCCTGCTGTGATAGCTCCTGCTGCTTGCAAAATTGGGCTGCCATCCACTGAGCCATCTTGACCCCTGCAAGAAATAAAGAAAAAAAAACCCAAAGTGCAGCACCTTCCAACCAGGTGTGTTTTTTTCAACTTTTTTTTTTTTTCAATTACCCCCTGTGCTTACACACATCCACCACTAGACATGCCCAGGTACATATTACCTTGTCTCAGTGATGAATCCAGCTTTTCACAGGGTCTTTTCATCTGGGACAGCTTCCTAGAACAACCACTTCTCCTCCAAAGTGTAGATGAGGGAAAAAAAATCTTCTTTCAGCTTCAAACTTGAATTTTATTTGTAATCCACAGCAAATAAATCCTCTTGGTGCAAAAGCAATCCGAAAAACTACGCCATTTGTCAGACGGCTGCCTAGGGTGAGAACTTACACAATCTTAATGATGCATATATTTCATATGATTCTTGCAAGGTATTGTGGGTAATGTAGTTCATTCACTCCCAAACACAGCTGAAGACAATAATTGAGTTGTGAAACCAAGTGGTAAAGCCAATAAAATTCTTCTTTTATTGATGGGGTTTAATTCACCCAGCACAAATATGCTTGGTAGCATATAAATGAGGATACTTGCTTGCAGTGTTTAAATGGATAACATAAAGTCACAAAGCAAACCAGAAAACAACCTTCAGCTTGTCAGGCAATTAGCTAATGTTTTCTTAGCAAATAATTACCAATAAAAAGGCACAAAGAAATGAATAAACTTTGCTTGTTAGGTTAACTTCTGCTTATTTTCCACGCAGATCCCAGCAGTGATTCTCCCTTGCTCACACACACAATCAGGTGCAGCTTTAATTACTATCAATTGACCAGCTGAAACCCTTTAGCTGGCTGGCTGCTACTGTGTGAACCCAAATCCTGCTTTAAGAGCTGTTTGCAGTGGAAATAAAGAACAAAGTTAGGTTTCTTTGTGATGGCTGAGGTGTTTGCTCACAGAAAGCTAGCAATAGCATTTAGATAGAGAACAGTCCATGTAATGAATAGTTTCATCTGCTGTATCTCCCCCTTCATCAATCAGCATAGGGTCACTATCATACATTGGCACAGACGAGTCTTTCCATAAGGCACTATCATGAGAATGCTTATTCCCTTGCTGCCATTCACTATTATAGATAGGGTCTGGATCAGTGTTCATACCTGAGCCTCTCCTGCTAGCATAATTCCTCTCTGTATAGCCTGGCCAGTATGTAATCCAGTTCTGATGTCCAACCTTCCAATCTTGATCCCTGGACACTGGATCTTCCCTCACATACCTTCTGGCATAGGTCTGAAAGTCCTTTCCACGTGCAGTCTTCTCTCTTCCAGGTAGCCACTGGTGATTCCTATCTCTGCCGTTCCATTCCTCTGGCTGACTCCAGTCCAATGGACTCTGCTGGCATTTGAAATACCTCCCAGTATAGGTACTGCCTTGGAATCTCCCAGACCTTCCAATAGCCTTCCTTCTTTTCCTTCCAGAGAGTTTCCTTCTCTCTCTATCCGCTTGGCTTGGCTTCTGTTTCTCCAAGTGATGTTGGTGCTTGTAGCCGTTGCTGTATCTTTTCCTGAAGCTGTCTCTGTAGCTGTTATCGGTAGAATAAGCTCTATTCTTATTCTGTTCTAATGTGTGCTCCTCCCTAACACAGCGCAGCTGTGTTGAATCAGGTCCTGCCCTTTGAGATGAGTGCTTAGGGATTACCTCATAGCTCTCTTGATTGCACACACGTTTTTCTCACTTCAGCCCCTCTCATGGCTGCTGGAAACCTGGTGCATTCTGGGACTGGTAGTCTTTTATGTGAAAACTCTGTTTTCTTGCTTCTACCAGAACTGACAGGTTGCTTGTTCAGAGTCACATCATCTTTTCTATAGCTCCTACCTGAACTATGATAAGCTTCCTTATCACAGGGTATAGCCCGGACAGGGTGGCCTGGCCAGGATACATCTGCACAGGGCATAGGGCAATGGCTGCGACATTGTATTGCCTGGCCACCACCTGCACAGACATGGTGGCCACAGCATGTCCTGCTGGGAGATCACTCTCACCCTGACTGAGCAGTGACCACGTCATGGCTAGGTTCCCCCATAGTGCTGTATAGTATTTCTCTCATGTTATATTTATGGGTTCCCTTTTGGGGCCCAATCACTGACTTATCTGCTTGGTGTGTATGCTGACATCCCAGTTCTGGGTGCACTCATCTCCACCAGGAACATGCACTATGGACTAGCTAGTAGACTGTCTGAAGCTGGTATGTGTCTTGCTGGAACACCTTGCAAGGTGCAGTGGCTGGAGGCTTGCTGCAGGAGAATATCAGATAGTGGTGGGGTGCAGCTGAGCATTTCCAGGCCTAATGTCTGTCTGCTATTGCTTTATGGATGTGTATAGAGCTGCATCGACTGCCCTGTAGTGTGTCTGTTCCCCAGCAGGACTGGGCTTGATGGTCCCCTCTACTGCCACCATTGCAGGGAGGTAGAATGTGGATCTGTTGGTGGGAGACCCTGTTTCCCACCCTCAGCCCCAGAGGGTGGGTTGGGTGGTGGTACATAATCTGCCTATGGGTCCATAAGGGCTAAACCTGACTGAGAAATACAGATGTATCCGAGGTGTGTCTGCAGGAACTACTTATCTCACACACTAGCACTGCTGGGGACCTGCAGCATGGCCTACTTCTGCCATGGAAGGTGCTGTGGACCTGGTGCTGGGCGCCCCACCTCACCCTCAGGGTGAGCACAGTACCCGCGCAATGTGACGGTGTGTAGCTACTCTGTGCCAGTAACACACACGGTCAGTTCCCCCTACCAGGCCGAGGTGCTGTGGGGGTGCATACCCCATCTTGTGATCATCTGTAGACTGTTGATTTGCATGTGCAGTGCATCATGGGTACGGGTGGGTTAACCCTATCCTGCTGATCACAGCAGACAGTTTGTGTGGTGACGTGCAGTCCTTCTGCAGCCAGCCAGGGGTTTGTTAGCAGCTATAGCCCACTGGTTACTTCACTGCCTGTGGAGCCAGCGATCATGGGTTCAAACCCACAGTGGGGTCATTTGATAGGGCTGTCCAAAACATTGTCTATTTTTAATGTACATTAGTGCTGCCAGCAAAAACACCCTCAGAGTACTGTAACCATAAGGTGCCTCAGAAGGCGCTTTATAGGGCGCCCTATAAAGCGCCTTCTTAGGCACCTTAAGGTTACAGTCCATATAAGGTGCCTTATAAGGGGTCCTATGGAGCGCCTTATAGGGTGCCCTATAGGGGACATTATAGGGTGCTGTGGTGGACAGTGCACTTTATAATGTGCCCTGTGGAGTGCCTTATAGGGTGCCTTATGCGGCACCTTAGGTTATGGCACGTGAGGGTGTATTTGCTGGAAGCAATAATTAAAATACAAATAAAATGCCTCAAGAAACAATACTTACATGTGTCACAGAGCAGATCCAGCAGAGCCCATGCAGATAGATGAAGAAGCAGTGAATCAGGCTGACACTGACGTTTTTAGTAAACACAGGTCAGGAAGTTGCTATGGGCAACAGAAACAAATGTGGTCACTAGCCAGAGAGACACACCCAGCCAGCAGAGAAGCTAGGAGGTCATCACCTGATGCAAGCCAGCTGGGGGGAGGTGGAGCTCGTGGGTACGTAGATAAGCACAGCTCACAAGCAGTTAGACAGAGTCGTGGAGAGAGCTGGGAACAGAGCCGTGAAGAGAGCCTGCATGAGGATAATGATGAAAGTTTGAATGAAAGCCTGACTGATTACCACGAGTGTTTGGGAGAGAGTCTGAGACAGCTGGAATCAGAGTTTGAGAGTGAAGGCAACGGCAAACGTGGAAGGAGCTACAGAGGAGGTAGCAAAGCCAGGACAGGAAGCTTCAGATATCAGAGGAACCCAGAGTATACTGAGAAAGACCCAGGTTGGAACAGAGCCATGGGGAGAACGGTAAAAGCCAAGAAGTTTTACTTTTACCCTGAAAGGGAAAACCCACGGGTTGGCAGTGGAAGGCAATGCACAGAAACGCTAAAGCCTTATGAAGCCAGCTTGAGAGGTACAGATAAGTTTACTCACCCTTATACCAGGCATAGGAGGGTAAAAGGCATTTTACCAGAAGAGGTTTGTATCTCTGGAGAGGATTTAAGAAGCAGAGTCCCTGCAAAACTGCCGTTTCATACTACAGCTGCTCACAGGAACCTAAGCCAGTCAGAGCCGAGAGGTAAGCCAATTTACCCTAATAGAGGTGCAAGGAAATGTTATAATTCACCTAGGAGAAGTGTATCTGAAAATAGAATCAGCTCCTCAAATGACATCAGAAAAACACGCAAGGAGACCTCTGAGAGAGCTTTCTCGTTTGCTGCGACTTCCATCTGGAACTCCCTACCTCATGATCTGAGAGCAGCTCAGGACATCAAAGACTTTAGAAAACAACTGAAACAAGTTTTGTTTACGGAGCACTAACGGTCATGCAATCAACTAATTAATTTTTAAGAAAGCAATTATTTATATATACATTGTACAATAGCTCACTTTATAGTATAGCTCACAATATATATATTGCACCTTTTCCCAAGACATTTAATCATATATTTACAAACTATGTATATATTATCACAGATTGTTTCACTATTACTTATTTTCTCTTTTGTTAAACCGCTTTGATTGTATGATAAGGCGGTATAAAAATCCAATTAAATAAATAAATAAATAAAATAAATAATAGCTACCAGCAGTGGAGAGGCTCTCAGCAGAAGCATTACAGTGAAGGTGATAATTCTGTTCCACACACTCTCACAGAGGGAGGAAGAGAATCCCAGCAGAATAGAGAGAGACTGTTAGAAGACGTCCCTAATGCTGAAAGGGAAGAGATATTAAAAGCATGTGTTGAGGATATGCAGTGTGAGACATCAGAAGCTGAGCCAAGCACTGAATACATGGACTGTACGATTTCAATAGCAGACAGCATTTCCTCACTGCGATAAAAGGAAGTAAGAGCTGAATAAGCCAAAAACAGTAAAGAAGTGTTTTTTGTATGCTTACGAATGACTGTTTGATATACCTTTACTTTCCTTGTTAAAGAGCTGAAGAGAAGCTATTTTTGTTCATATTTTGTTCCTTTTATATGCCCAAGAAGGGTTGTGCTTTCCTTTGTTCACACCACAGCAAAAAGTCCTCTTGGAAGGGGAAATAAATCCCTTGTTAAAGCCTTACCACAGTTTCACAACTAATTCTTTAACTGGCTATCAACAACTACAACTCCCAGAAGGCCAGGCAAGGCCTCCATAACAGAATTAAGTCAGTTTAACACAAGCCCCAGCGCAGTGCCCTACTCCACCAGCAGGGTTCAGCACAAAGGGGTGACATAATGGCGTAGTATTTAGGATTTTTTTTTGCTACGTGGTTTTCGAGAGTGAGAGAAGGAAACATAAAAGGACATCTCTGGAAGAACTGCTACCACACAGAGTGCTGTCTGAAGAGGATTTCGCTGGCAGATCGGCCAGGAAAGCAAGACCTTTCTCACATGCTGAAGTCTACCAGGAGCCTAAGGTACGGGTAACCTGGGCGGAAGGGTAGAAGGATACCAGTGAGAAAGGGGGCGCTATACTCAGACAGGGATTATACAAAAAAAAGTACCGCACTTGGTGGGTCTTTCTTTTCTTTTCACAGGTGGTGCAACTCCAGAAGGAAGATGGATCCGCGGGCCGTCCAGATGTGGATGCAAGCACAGTGGGACAAACAGGCAGAGCTTGTTCAACGTCTCCAGGAACAGTATATGGAGGCTATGAAAGAACAGCAGCGACTTTTGTTGGAAGCAATGGAAGCTCTCTTGAAGAAGCCCCAAGAAGCAGGAGCGGCGAGTTCGTCCATGGTTCCGCAAGTAGAGATGAACAATTATCATGCTTTCTCCTTGGGACAATTAACACAACAGGACGATTTGGATGACTATATCGAGGCATTTGAAAGGATAGCAGAGACCCTTAAATGGCCTACAGAGCAATGGGCCATGCGCTTTGCCATGACTTTGACTGGCGAGGCTCTGTCAGCATTTAAGGGAATGCCTGCTACTCTTGCTACCAATTACTCTGAAATTAAAAAAGCTGTAAAGGATAGGTTAGGCCTTATGCCTAAACATTATAAGTGTATGTTTAGGGAGGCAAAGATACACACTATAAGGAAACTCCCAGAGCTCTATATCTGAGGCTAAAAAGTATGGCTTATAAATGGCTAAACCCAGAGGGGAGGTTATTAGACTCCATTATGGATGATATAATTCTGGAGCAATTTATGCAGTCTGTATCCCTTGAACTGAAAACCTTCCTCACCTTACAGGATTGCCATAATACGGAAGAGGCAGCCAATATGGCAGATGTATTTTACGAGGCTAAAATGGCTGATACCTCTGGAATTGGCATGTTAAAAATGGCAGGCATAGGAAATCCTGATAAGATGAGAAAAGGTGAAAAGGTTAAAGTGCATAAAAGGAATGTTTGTGATGATACTGTTGATGATCTATCTGTTGGTAGAAAATGTTACAGATGTGGGAAGCTGGGTCATTACCAGAAAAACTGTAGAGTAAGAACGGTCCTTGTAACAGGGGCTGAGAGACAAGTCCCAGAGGGATTCCTCCAAATGGTCCAGGTGGAGGGAATAGAGGCCCTAGCGTTACTTGATTCAGGGGCCGATCAGAGTATGGTTTCTCAAAAACTTTGGGAAACCATCGAGAACCAGCAGTCGTCGACCCCGAATCAAGCAGAGGGCCAGGTGCACATACGGTGCGTACATGGAGAGGCTTACCACTATCCCTTGCATGAGGCAGGCATAAAGGGTTTGGGAATCACACGTCAAATATTAGTAGCTGTAGTCCCCAAACTACCCTACGCAGTTGTCCTCGGGAGGGATTGGGCACCCTTCTGCCAGGAAATGGAGAGAGGTCTGCAGAATGTGCTAGCCCCTACACCAGCACGGTGCCAACCGGCAGAGGTGGAAAAAGGAGCAGAGGCCTTAGCAGCCTTTATTTGGGAAAACTCCTAAGATAGGTTCCCAAAAGCAGCCACACACCAAAGCGATATTGCCCGGAAAACAGAAATTTGTACTTCAATTCTCTAGGACCAATGATCAGGCTAAGGGCCCAAAAAGAGCCACCGCGGCAGCCGCGGGATATGATCTTTTTAGTGTAGAAGACGCCCTAGTTTTAAAAGGGGGAAAAACACTGGTAGACACAGGTATCCAGGTGAAGATCCCGGACGGGTGTTATGGGCGTATAGCGCCAAGATCCGGTTTAGCGGTAAAATATTCTTTAGATATTGGCGCAGGGGTTATTGACCCCGATTATCGGGGCCCCATAAAAGTCCTATTATTCAACTTCGGAGATAAGGACTTCAAGATATGCACAGGTGACCGAATCGCGCAATTAATCTGCGAACGCGTAGGGTTCCCCTCGGTTGAGGAAGTACCCTCCTTACCACCAACAAAACGGGGGATGGGGGGATTTGGCTCTACAGGGGACAGAGAAGTTAAAAACTTAACGGCCTTGGGTGAGGAAAGAAGCGAGGAAGATCTGGGTCCTCAGATCTAAGATTGGAAAAAACAGCCTACCCCTAGGATAGGTACCGAACTGTCGCCCCAACAACAGAGAGAGTTAATCCAAATGTTAGGAAAATTCTCTGATGTATTGACAACTCGACAGGGTGAAACCCACCTTGTGGCTCACGAAATTATTACAGTACCTGGACGCGTAATTTGGCAACGACCGTATAGGATGCCGGAGACCCGAAAACGGGAGGTAATCGAACAGGTAAAAGAAATGCTGGCCACCGGCATAATAGAAGAATCGCGAAGCCCGTGGTCCAGCCCTTTTGTACTGGTGCCAAAACCCAATGGAACCCTAAGGTTCTGCATTGACTTCCGTCAAGTCAATGATATCTCACAATTTGATGCTTATCCCATGCCCCGTATAGATGATCTTCTAGATCGCTTAGGGCAGACAAAATATTTGACCACCCTAGACCTCAGTAAAGGATATTGGCAAATCCCCTTAACAAGGGATTCAAAGCCCAAGATGGCGTTCAGTACGCCAATTGGGTTATTCCAATTCCGGCGGATGCCATTTGGCTTACACGGGGCAGCCGCCACGTGCCAGCGTTTGGTGGACCACGTTTTAAGGCCCCACCATGAATACGCCCTAGCTTATATGGATGACGTGGTAATATATAGTACAACTTGGGCGCAACATCTTGCTAGGGTGGAAGCGGTGCTGAGAGCACTACGGAGGGCTGGCCTAACCCTCAATCCCGAGAAATGTTTATTCGCCACTGAAGAGGCCAAATATTTGGGCCATATGATAGGGAAGGGTCTGGTAAAGCCATTAGCGAGTAAAATAGAAAGCGTCAGGGATTTCCCCAGGCCCACAACAAAAAAACAGGTATGAAGCTTTCTAGGGTTGCTCGGTTATCGCCGATTTATACCCCGCTTCGCAGAAGAGAGTATTCTCTTTACCGAAATGTTGAAAAAGAATGCGCCCAACCGTGTACAATGGACTCCTGAGGCGGAGACAGCGTTTGTGGCCCTAAAAGAAAAACTCTGTAGTACCCCGGTGCTACGGGGCATAGATTTCAACTTGCCATTTATAGTTCAAACGGATGCGTCGGACACGGGGTTAGGGGCGGTGATGTCCCAAGTCTTTGAAGGAGCCGAGCATCTGGTAGCCTATCTTAGTAGAAAGCTCTGCAAGGCAGAAAGAAATTATGCCACGATTGAGCGGGAATGCCTAGCAATAAAATGGGCCATTGAAGCTCTCCGTTTTTATCTCACAGGACGGACGTTTTTGCTGATAACCGATCATGCCCCATTGAAATGGCTCAATCAAATGAAAAATAATAATGCGCGGTTAACAAGTTGGCACCTAGCGCTACAATCTTTTAATTTTACTGTTCAACACAGAGCAGGGAAAATGCACGGGAATGTGGATGCACTATCTCGGATTACGTGCTGTCCGCCTGAGATTGCGGCAGCCCGTAATATTTTAAGGGGGGGAATCTGTCACAGAGCAGATCCAGCAGAGCCCATGCAGATAGATGAAGAAGCCGTGAATCAGGCTGACACTGACGTTTTTAGTAAACACAGGTCAGGAAGTTGCTATGGGCAACAGAAACAAATGTGGTCACGAGCCAGAGAGACACACCCAGCCAGCAGAAAAGCTAGGAGTTCATCACCTGATGCAAGCCAGCTGGGGGGAGGTGGAGCTCGTGGGTACGTAGATAAGCACAGCTCACAAGCAGTTAGACAGAGTCGTGGAGAGAGCTGGGAACAGAGCCGTGAAGAGAGCCTGCATGAGGATAATGATGAAAGTTTGAATGAAAGCCTGACTGATTACCACGAGTGTTTGGGAGAGAGTCTGAGACAGCTGGAATCAGAGTTTGAGAGTGAAAGCAACGGCAAATGTGGAAGGAGCTACAGAGGAGGTAGCAAAGCCAGGACAGGAAGCTTCAGATATCAGAGGAGCCCAGAGTATACTGAGAAAGACCCAGGTTGGAACAGAGCCGTGGGGAGAACGGTAAAAGCCAAGAAGTTTTACTTTTACCCTGAAAGGGAAAACCCAGGGGTTGGCTGTGGAAGGCAATGCACAGAAACGCTAAAGCCTTATGAAGCCAGCTTGAGAGGTACAGATAAGTTTACTTACCCTTATAACAGGCATAGGAGGGTAAAAGGCTTTTTACCAGAAGAGGTTTGTATCTCTGGAGAGGATTTAAGAAGCAGAGTCCCTGCAAAACTGCCGTTTCATACTACAGCTGCTCACAGGAACCTAAGCCAGTCAGAGCCGAGAGGTAAGCCAATTTACCCTAATAGAGGTGCAAGGGAATGTTATAATTCACCTAATAGCTACCAGCAGTGGAGAGGCTCTCAGCAGAAGCATTACAGTGAAGGTGGTAATTCTGTTCCACACACTCTCACAGAGGGAGGAAGAGAATCCCGGCAGAATAGAGAGAGACTGTTAGAAGACGTCCCTAATGTTGAAAGGGAAGAGATATTAAAAGCATGTGTTGAGGATATGCAGTGTGAGACATCAGAAGCTGAGCCAAGCACTGAATACATGGACTGTACGATTCCAATAGCAGACAGCATTTCCTCACTGCGATAAAAGGAAGTAAGAGCTGAGTAAGCCAAAAACAGTAAAGAAGTGGTTTTTGTATGCTTACGAATGACTGTTTGATATACCTTTACTTTCCTTGTTAAAGAGCTGAAAAGAAGCTATTTTTGTTCATATTTTGTTCCTTTTATATGCCCAAGAAGGGTTGTGCTTTCCTTTGTTCACACCACAGCAAAAAGTCCTCTTGGAAGGGGAAATAAATCCCTTGTTAAAACCTTACCACAGTTTCACAACTAATTCTTTAACTGGCTATCAACAACTACAACTCCCAGAAGGCCAGGCAAGGCCTCCATAACAGAATTAAGTCAGTTTAACACAAGCCCCAGCGCAGTGCCCTACTCCACCAGCAGGGTTCAGCACAAAGGGGTGACACATGTCAAAGCTGATGCCTCAGCCAGCCTTATGCATTAGGCACACTGGGGGAT
The DNA here is from genome assembly GCA_033557465.1 of Ichthyophis bannanicus. NCBI lineage: Eukaryota > Metazoa > Chordata > Amphibia > Gymnophiona > Ichthyophiidae > Ichthyophis > Ichthyophis bannanicus. The sequence continues at coordinate 118,130,147 of CM066044.1, forward strand.
CAAACTCGTGACCCCTGTATCATCAGTCAGTGTATTAACCATTGTGCTACTCCTTTTTCTATGTTTGTATGTCTAGGTGCCTACTTAAGATTACCACGCGTTAACGTGCTTAGCAGCGCTTCGCCCAATAATGTGCGCAGCAGCGCACGTTATCGCACGATAATCCCATTTTGCTACTTTAAGACTGAAACTCCTTTTATGGCAGCCTGCACACTATCGCCGGGCGCACGTTAAGACAGTTTAGTAAACATACCCCATAGAAACATAGAAAATTATGGCAGATAAAGACCATATGACTGATCCTATCTGTCCATCCATAAGAACTATTAAGTTCTACAATCCCTAGGGTCAGTAACTGTTTGGAAAAGCTTGTGACTTGGTGCAATGATGGTTAGTGGTTCTCAATCCACAAAAAACTGAGTTTGGAATGGACAATTGAATGAGCTTATCTGGAAATTGATGGTTGATGATATTGTTGTGTTGCCAAAAGATTCACTTAGAAACCTGGGAATATTGCTGCAAAAACATTTGACTTTTGAGATCAGATATCAACTGTTGTACAAAAAATGTTTTGTTTTGTTTTTCAAACCTCTTGCTGGGAAACCAGTTAAAACCTTTCTTGACTGCCCTGCATACAGGAGTGCATTTATTTTTAATAAGCACTTTAGACTATTGTAATCTCCTCTATTTTGGATTCCAGGATCTTGATTAGGCTTGGTTAATGTCTGACAGTATACTTAGATATGGTTTTACAGAATTTCTGACACAAGAACATGGCAAAAGAAAAATCTCTGGAGTAAAGATTCACAAGGCAAAACATCCAGTTAGCATTTTTCATAGCGCTCCATACCAGACAAACTTTGGGCCATTCAGGAAAAGGGAAGGAAGATATCAGCAGAGGAGAACAGACTGGCTAGAACCAGACCTCATGGAGAAGGAATGGCTCTTCTGCAAGCTGCCTGCCTTCCAACACCAAGGTTACTAGTTTGAAACTAGCCTGTAATTAAACTACAGGGGAATACCGATTCTGGATTTTCCGATGTCCTTTTTGGGTTAAAAACAATATGAAACAGTGTTATTTTGCATGCTGTTTCAAACAAATGCACAGCTCTAGAAATGAGTAGGGAAATGATTTGGTTTTAGCATTTGCCTTTTTCCCAGTAGTAGCTCCAGGCAAGCTAAATTCAACTACATAGGTATTTTCCAGTCCCTGGAAGGTTTATACTCTACTGGGGACATATCCAAAAGGATTAATGTACTTAGCAGACTTACTAACTGTTTTAATCCTGATGAGTGGGATATTCCATGGCACATACCCGATTTGTGCTACTGAATATCTCTTCTTAGCCCAGCTGAAACACCTGTTGCTAAGTGTCAGGGCATTCTGACGGTAGAGCAGGGGCATAACCAAGGGTTAACCAGTCAGTGGTGATATTGAGTCATTCGCCAATTAATCCAACAAGCTAAAGTTAGGCCAAAAAAATTGGACTATTCCATTGACTCTCTTGGTGATTCTTGCTTTGGATCCAAATAGCAATTGAATCTTAAATTTATTATTATTTTTTTGCAATTATGTCTTGCTTCTTATCTTGAAGATTTCTGTTTTTCCAAAAGCAACTCCAGAAAACTAGGTTTTTTTAATGCATCCTAGATTTCTTCAGTTGAGGGCATCTTGGGTTTTTTTTAATTTCCTTGTAAATATATAATTAATTATTAGAATATTTCTTATGCTTTTTTTGAGCCATCTCAACTGGTAGCGGTTTTGAGTATAAGATAGTTCAGCATTGTCAAGTACTATAGTCTCTTACTTTGAGTCATTTTTACCAACACTTAGCTCAAGCTATCTGCACGCAGACCATAGGAATAAAAGGGCCATGCAGCAGATACAGTAGCTCAGGCAAAGTGTTAGTAAAAGGGGCCCTTAGATTTTAGAAATTTGTAAACATGCCCACATGTTGATATTCTTTATTCTCGCCTAGATCTATTTTCCTAATTTGTTATTTTTTTAGTTCATCTGCTGTATTATTCTTAGACCCCATTTGAGGACTACAGTATGAGGTGGCTAATTATTTTTTATTCTTTATTCTATTTGATGCTAATGTATATTGGGATCGGGAAATTGTTTTTTGTTTATTTTATTTAGTTATTTAGATATAATAGATTACTAGGTAAAAGATACATCATAGTGGTGGTAATGATTATTGCAACAAACACTAGACAAATCACACAAGGCAGGGTTTTAACAAGATAAAAATTAAAATCTGTTCAAGTGTATTTTTGAAGTGTATTGTAAAAATCTGACTGGTTTGTTCTTTGGGCAATCCATGGTATACACATTATTCTTTGCACTATTCAAGCACCATAATTCAAAGGCATAGATTTTCTTCCTTTCTCTTTTTCATTGTTCAACTTTTGCATCCATATGACGCTATTGAAAATACCTTGGCTTGGACAAGTCAAATCTTTGTATGGAAAGAGACATCTCTGCTCTTCAGAATCTTGTCTAAGTCCTTCATAATCATTCTGCCAAGGGCAATGAGTCTTCACTGCTTGTCATTTCTTTATTGATTATTGACCCAAGCAGGTTAGAATTGTCTACTATTTCAATTCTTCTCCATCAACAAAGGACTTATTAATTTTGCCAGCTGTCTGGATCTTTGTCTCCCTTAAATTAAGGTGCAGGCTCATTTTAAGACTATGTTCCTTGATCTTGACAGGAAAATGTTTCAGATCATCTTCACTTTCTTTCTCAATGGAGAAAGATAAATAGTGGAGCATTTCAGGGACTGTAGAGGGACAGAGATTTTTAATATATTTAGATATGATTTGGAAAAAGAGGTGATAGATTTGCTATGTGTAACAGGTGCCTCTGTGTTAAGTATGCTACATATTAATGTATCCAGTCATGTATTAACTGCCAGGAACATGCTGAACACGGCCCCAATGGCTTACATGGACGTTTTGCACATAACATGTATTACAAATACATGTTAATTGCACAGCCTTACTAGCAGTTAGCAAAAGGACCCTTTAATGTAGACAAACACAAAGTGATGCATATAGGGAAAAACAATTAAAATTATAGGTATACTAACTCTGGTGTCTGTATTGATCTCGGGGTCAAGGTGGCCAATCTGTTGACATCCTCTGCTCAGTGAAGCATGTTTACTAAACTGCGCTACCGGATAGCACCATTTTCATCAGCATAGACCAAGTGTGTTACTTTAAAATTTACTGCGTGCCAAAAATGTGGCCATGCCAAAAGCTCCAGGCTACCTGAGCAGCGTGGGTTGGGGCAGAGACTTGGCAGATTCAGGGGCAGAGCGTGAACATTGTGAGTAGCATGGGTATCTTTGGCACATGCTTACAGCAATGTTGCACTTAGCATGGGTGCAGTTACTGCCACTTCAGTGGGTGGCGTTAAGTACACCTGTGCTGATTGTGCAAAGGAGAATGAACATGCAGGTGGTGTGAGACCCGTGCTAGCTATATGTGAACATGCGGGCATATTTCCATTTTATAGCACAGGTCAAGCACCACCCCAATGCTTGTTTTTTGGGCAGAACACATGGTACAGTAAGCTACCACACTTTAGTAAACATGGCCCAGCATGCAGCAGTAATCCTACTAATAGACGTTAGGTCATGATGTGACTACTGCTTTAGTGTAGTGTTCAGTTCTGATTGCCCCATCTCAAAAACAAATTGGCATTGAAGAATTGCCAGAATGATAAAGGGAATGGAACAGTTCCCCTCAGAGGAAAGGCTAAACAGGTTAAATCTTTCCAGCTTGGAAAAGAGGCAAGGAACAGATATAATAGATGTCTATAAAATGAGGATTGTGATAGAACTGGTAAATAGGGAATGGCAATTTAAAATTTCAAATACTATAAGGACTAAGAGACCCTTGATGAAACTAAGTGAAACAAATCAGAACAAATATTTGTTTTTATCATCCGGTGTTCCCAGACAATGTGGTGAAAGCACTTGACATAGCTGGATTTAAAAATGATTTGGAAATGTTCCTGGAAGAAAAGTCCATAAACCATTATTAGCCAGCTAGACTAGAAATAGCCATTGCATATCCCTGGCTATGAGCAGGAAGGACTGGATCTTTGGATCAGTCACTGGCAGCAAAAGGATGCTGGGATTGATGGACTGTTGATCTGACCTAGCTTGGCATTTCTTATGTTCTTACTGGATCAATATTAAACTGTGGTGGTTGATTTTTTTTGTTTTTTTGCGTTTTTTTTAATGGCCGCTGCCATGGCTAAAGAAACCCCTGGATGTTCAGCATCAGTATCTGCATCGTGGCCGGAGCTCCCACTCTTCATATAGTAATGATAATTAGCACTGCTAAATGCATTGCCTATCCAGATCAACGTTCCCTCTAATTTTCTGTAGGCTGTGTGCGCATAAAATATCAGCTGTGCAGCTTTTGAAGGAAGGTTAAATTTTTGGGCACCACATAGCGACACTCAGAGTTATATACTTTAAAATTTGACTACACGTCAGAATACAGTATGTACACCACATTGATTTTAATCAAATTAAATGAAAATAGATGATCACTAAATGAAACGGAAAATTTCTAGTAATTACAATCACAACTTTTAAATTTTAAGATGTCTGTGTTGTTTTCTATCAGAATCAGAACCGTAATCTTTGTGCGCTCTGTTATAAAGTATGTGGGCTTGCGCGGCGAGGTGTGTGCATGCGCATACGCGCACAGCTTAGAGGGAACAGTGATCCAGACAGTATTAACAAAAAAGTTGTCCTGAAAAATAATAATAAGAAGAATGTGTATACCATGGACTGCCCAAAGAACAAACCATCTGGAGAGTTATCCATACTGTGGTGCAGAATATCACCACTGTACAGCTAATTTCCATCTTCACCCTCATTCCACACACAAGTCACCCAGAACTATCTGCTTAGGCAGTCAGTAACAATATTCAATGACAATATCTTTAAAATACTGCTAACTATCCCAGCTAGCAGCACTTACCTGGATCCACTAAATATTGACACATTGGGGTATGTTTACTAAACTGCGGTAATCGTGAATAACGAGCGTTATGTTACGATTGTTAATGTTACATAACGCGCGTTAACCGTAGTTAACGATCGTAAACTTCCGCGGCACGGTAAAACACCACAGAAGGTGGAGAGAGGGTGAAGAGAAGGGGTCAATGGGCGGAGAGTGGGCGGGGAGAGGCTCCCTTCACACTAACGTGCTGATATGAAGAGCTCAATTCCAACGTGAATGAAAACCTGCCGTTAAATGCACATTACAGGGGAGAGAAACCATTTCAGTGTCAGCAATGTACAGCACAGGCAGGGAAACCTAAAAGAAGTGATAAGTGTGATACATGTGCACAGAACAAAAGGGCACATAAACACTGAAAATGACCCCAACAAACTGGAAAAAGACCATAACCAAGCTGGCCAATAGTGGTAGCAATGAGAAACATCAACCCCTCCCCCCCCCGAGTAAGCTCCATAGAACAGATATAAATCGTGGAAGGGTCTATACTCCGCCCCCATACAAGGTGAATGAGCCCACAGTGATATAGCGCTGCTCAGGTTTTTCCCCACCATCGGACAGGGTTTGTATGGCGTTCACATGTCCCGCAACATCAGGGCGGGCATGTCGGAACGGCAACTGGACAGATGCCGGAGAAGGGGATACAGAGGGCCGTAGGCGGCACATGCTGTGGTGCAGCTGGGCCACAGTGCAGACTAGGGCGATGCCTAGGTGGCCCATACGAATGCTAAAGCAGCAGAGCAGCCAGACAGCAACTGCTGAAGGCCCAACATGGGCACGACTGTGTTTCCCACAGTGTCACAGGGGATAGTACCCAGCAGCTACCCCCAAGGGCACGGAACATTGGCAGGCGGTGCTGGGGGGAAGTGTGGACACCTATGCAGGCACCCCTACCCCAGAACCCACACAATAGTCAGCCGCCTACCTGCACACTGGATGGCCTGAGACTGCGCACCACCAGCACCACCAGCAGAAGGGCATGTCAGCATGGTGGCTGAGGGATACTGGTGGTGGAGGGGGCAATGGCAGCTGCCCAGAGCAGACCGTGGCCTAGCCCTGTGTAGGTGGGTGCCATGCACTGCAACAGACGGGACCTGTCTGACGAACAGTCATGGTATCACCAAGGAATGTACTGACTCTGTGACAACAAGGTGGTGCAGTGCACAAAACCAGTGTATTCAGAAGAAGAGGGTCACAGGTTCAAGTCCCAGCTGTGGTTCCTGCCAACCCTGTCCCCATATTTTACCCACTACTACAATGTGCTAATACAGACAGCACCTTTATTGCAGATGACGTAAACATGCCCAAGACACCTACATTTTACCCTACAGAGCACAAACACCATAAACATGCACATTACCTAGAGCAGAGCCTCCCAAATGCAGTCCTGGAGGGCCAAACATTATCCCGGTTCCATGCTGCCTCTGGTAAAGATGCCTGTGCTGCATTTCTATGTGCCACCCCCATGGTATGCAGATGTATCTCATGCATATTCATGAGGGACAGCATGAAAACCCGAACAGTGTTTGGCACTGCAGGACTGGAGTTGGGAACCTCTGCCGTAATGCAGCAGCCAACAGGGGCAGACACACCCGCACCCACAGGCCCCATTATCCAAAGCCTCCTGGAGAGGCAGGACTTTGGGCACTGCGTGCATCTCCCAATACTAGCATTTGCATACCTTAGTAATGTCACCCTAAACCGGGGAATATGGTACACATCTATCAAAAGGTTGCTATGAGTACTGGCAGATAGCAATTCCTAGGTTAAGTATACTTTTCTGAGTGAGCTGCATCATAGCAACCTTTCTGATGTCTGTGGAGTGTGCTACAGGTTTTGTGTCTGACAGTGTTTACCAACCTGGGGAGTGACTCCTACAGTATTGCGTACCATAGCCATGCCTGCACTGTGCTCAGGACTTGTGTGGTGGCCTGGGCTGCCCAACACCTCTATAGTTGCACAATGCTGGCATAGGTGTGGGGAGTGTGTGTCTGTCTATCCAGTGTGTGGTGGCTGCCAACACCCTCCACAGCCCACACTGCTAGCACTGTTGCCAGTATTGGCCTGCCAATGTGCATAATGAGGAGCAAGGTACCGTGGGAATAGCCTGGATAGGGTGGCCTGGCCTGGATGCATCTGCACATGGCATAGGGCAATGGCTCGGACATTGTAGTGCCTGGCCACCACCTGCATGGACAGGGTGGCCATAGCATGTCCTGCTGGGAGGTCACTCTCACCCTGATTGAGCAGTGACCATGGCATGGCTAGGTTCCCCCATAGTGCTATATAGTATTTCTCTCATGTGATATTTATGGGTTTCCTTTTGGTGCCCAATCACTGACTTATCTGCTTGGTGTGTATGCTGATATCCCCGTTCTGGGTACATGCATCTCCTCCAGGACCATACACTATGGACTAGATGGTGGACTGTCTGCAGCTAGTATGTGTCTTGCTGGAACGCCTTGCAGGGTGCAGCGGCTGGAGGCTTGCTGCTGGAAAATGTCAGATAATGGTGGGGGGCAGCTGAGCATTTCCAGGCCTGCCGTCTGTCTGCTATTGCATTATGGATGTGTACCGCTCTGTCTGTTCCCCAGCAGGACTGGGGTTGCTGGTCCCCTCTACTGCTGCCATTGCAGAGAGGTAGACTGTGGATCTATTGGTGGGTGATCCTGTTTCGCACCCTGAGCCCCAGAGGGTGGGTTGTGTGGTGGTACATAATCTGCCTATGGGTCCATACACTCTCCCTCCCTTCACCTACAGCAGGTAACAATGGCACCAACACAGGATATGCACTATTCTGGGTGCAGCATCGCCCATAGGGACTAGACATGACCGAGACATACAGTAGGACACAGATGTATCCTAGGTGTGTCTAACTGAACTACCTCTCACACACTGATGGGGACCTGCAGCATGGCGTATTTCAGCCATGAAAGGTGCTGTGGACCTGGTGCTGGGCGCCCCACCTCAACCTCAGGGTGGGCACTGTACCCGCACAATGTGACTGTCTGTGGCAGTGCCACACACGGTCTGTTCCCCCTACAAGGCCGAGGTGCTGTGGGGGGTGCATACCCGATCTTGTGCTCATCTCTCGACTGCTGATTTGCATGTGCAGTGCATCATGGGTACTGGTGGGTTACCCCTATCCTGGTAACCACAGCAGACAGTTTGTGTGGTGACATGCAGTCCTGCAGCCAGCCAGGGCTTTGTTCACATCCTTATAAGGTGTCCTATAGGGGACATTATAGGGTGCCTTGGCGGACAGTACACTTTATAATGTGCCCTATGGAGTGCGTTATGGGGTGCCTTATGCGGCACCTTAGGTTATGCCACCGTGAGGGTTTGTTTGCTGGTAGCACTAATTAAAATACACGTCACATGCCTCAACAATTGCTACTTAAATGTAAAGGGTGCTGCCTCAGCCAGCCTTATACATTAGGCCCACTGGGGAATCGAACCCATGACTCCTGTACCATCAGTCAGTGTTGTAACCATTGTGCTACAGCTCTGTTGCTATGCTTTGATGCCTGCGCACCTTCTTAAGATTAACACGCGGTAACGTGCCCTGTAGCGCTCGTTCATTTATGGCGCCTTGTAATGAGCGTTCTCGGCGCGTTCTCGGAAACCCCATGTCCTTATTTGGGGTTTTTGTCTCTACCGCGGCTCCTAACGCGAATCACACTAATGCAGTTTAGTAAACATACCCCATTATGTTCTTGACACAAAGCAAGCATCTTCCAGCACAGCAGCACGGACAGTGGGGGGCGCTCAGCAGCCTGCTGCCATCTTGGTCTCCCACAGCGGCATCATTTCATGAGACTCTTTGAACTAATGAATGCCTCTACTGGTTGAATACTTTAACATAAACTTATCATATTTCTCTCAAATGACAACATAAAAAATTATATTTTCAGATTTGTGTATCACAAATTTATCCTTTTTCAACTTTAAAATATGGAATAAGTAACACAACTTCAAACCAGGAATACAGCATATGATCACAAGCAAACTGGCATTATATCAATGACATTATGCCAGAAACTGCACCTGGCATATTCATGCTCTTACAATATAATATTAGTAGGAATCTAGCAGAACAATTCCTACATAATGAAAACAAGAACTGAGAGATCAGAACAAAAAGCTTTGCAGTTTTACAGGTGTGTTCTTATTGTGACTGATTTGAAAGCAATTTAATTTTTAGATTACTGCAGAACTGTGTTTTGCTTGGCTGTTAAATCAAGCACCCCAGAAAAGAAAACTGCAAAGAATTATAAACGAGTGTATTACATCTGATAAAAGGCATTTCATAGAGCTAGCAGACCACTTTCTACATGGAGAGGAATAGAGTGGTTATTTTTTAACCTGATACTGACATATTACATATGGGTTTTGTCTGGTTATGCACAGGTGGTCTGCTACCTCATGCCACTTGACCAATGTGTCTAATGCCTGTTCTAATGAATTTCATTTACCATGGACAAAAGATTTGCTGAGGCAACTCTGGTAGCAAATCCTATGCTACTCTACTTAGTATCTATATAACATTTTCCCTCTAATATTCTAGCAAATGTATGAGGTAAAAATGAATATGTCTGCAAAACAGATTTTGCAGGTGTCAGTAGTGGTCTCCTGATCCAGAGCCCTTAAGACCAAGCCCTGCCCAGCTGCCAGTGTTCTTGCTAGTTTCTAAGTCTGGTGTGATTCCTTCCCTTCCCCAGCCATGTGGGATATACTGCAGAAGTGGGCCACTCACAAAGGGACAAACCTGTTCCTTAGGATCTCCTCTTTGGAAGCAACTGGTATCAGGTTTTTTTTTTCCTGGCAATTAATCAGGAGTGCAGGGCAAGTTTTAAGAATTATGAAAGTATGACAGCGTGAGCTATTGCAATTCTGAATTGTTATTTTTGTACAGTAGCTGGTTAGTTGCTTTCCTCTACCCTAGTGAAAGTGGAGTTAATTTGAGTTATGTACCAGAAAAAAAGATGCATTGAAATATTTTATACTTTGATGTGATTATATTCTGATGCGTTTTAGATCAGTGGTTTATTACTGTATTGTGATATTATGATGTATCTTGATTATTCAAAGCCCCATTTTTCCTATAAGCTGAATTTGGGAAATGGGATGTCCAGGTTGACCAATTCATATTTCCATGGAATTTTACAAAAGGCGAATTATTTATAAAAGGAGGTGAGCACATGCACATAGGCAGCCCCAGAGTTAGTTCAAGATGTTGGTACCCTAAGCAACCCTTCAAGTTTATACCCCCACTGGCTGTCAAAGTCTATTCTTTAGCTTTGAATGCCCTACTCTTTGCTTCCCTAAGCAACTGCCTAGTTTGTCTAATGATAGATCCTGCCTTTCACATGAATGTATATTTGATGCCACTTACAGCGGGAGAAGCAATCTTGCAAAAATAAATGTAGAAAACAAGGGCAGCTTCACTCAGCAGTTTATACATGGAGGCCGGAATTCCATCCCTTGAATAGAGGGGTTGGACATCCAACCTGTGCTCAGCCCCGGAACGTGATTCTGTCTCCCATGCTCCCTGCACGTACAGAATGTTTGTGTGGGGAATGCTGGATGGGAGTAGGAGGGGGTGGAGTGGGGAGGTCCCAGCTGCTGGAACATATAGGGCTGATTCAAGTTGGGCCACTGTACATTCTCTGGCACCTGGCTGCCTATCTGGCTTATTCCACCCTGACAGTGGAATAAACCCCGAGGGTCCACACTGCACAACACCACATACCTTCGCTGTGCCCCTGCAGCTGAGATCCGGGCCATGGGGGCCTCCGGTGCTGGCAGGATCACGGTCTCCAGGGGCAGACATGGGCAATGCATTACAAGCAGTCAGATAGATGTCTCGTTGCCATGGTGCCAGAATGCCAAAGCTCCCGTGCCGCAGCCATGATGTTCTGGCCTTAGGATGGGCAGCTCCCCGTATGCCAATCTCATTGGCATATGGGGAGTGCCCAGATGTCCACGTCCACAATTCAGTCATTGTGGGTATGTCTGGGCCCCGCAGTGGCCAAATCGTGTCCATCTCCCACATGTCCATCTTTTGCTCGGCCAATGTGGCTGGATGTGTGGGGACCAGAACGTGCCTCGGAATGTGCGATTTTGGCAGCCTCCACACAGATGTGCTGCCACATATAACAACCTGATTTAAAAAAAGAGAAGCCACAAAAGGTTTCTTTAAACTTAACGGAGGTAATTTTATAAACCTCCTTTGCATGTAAATCATTGATTTATGTGTGTAAAAGGCCAGATGTAAAAGTACATGCAGTGCACTAAGGTGCATACTTGTAGGTGAGTTTAGAGTAGGTACAGTATGTTCAGAGGAAGAGTCTGGGTGCGGTCAGGACCAATGAAGGAGTTTTGGTGCCCTAGGGGAATCTTCAGTGTTATGTCCCTGCGACCGAGATTTTGCTAATAAAACCTAACAATCCTGGTCATCCCAACAATATACAGGGTGGCCCAAAAATAGTGAGAACATCTCGTAAATTAAAAGCTTAAATAGTTTACTTATTTGCCTTTTTTAGCTATATAACATCTTTATTTCGACAATTTCCGGTCACCATCTTTTTTTTTTTAATTTGTCAATCATTTACATCTGTCTTTTTGAATTTTTAAATAACTTATATGCTACAAGATGTTCTCACTTTTTTTGGACCACCCTGTATAATTGGATATAATACTTCTACATATTAAACTTTGTTTGCTATGTATGTGTGCACCCACTCTCCCTACAGCTAAAAGAATATGCTGATGGCTCTAAGATTGTGTGGCTGTTCAGAGTTATTGTTTTGCTATCACTATTGCTGCTTTTTCCTGCCCCTCAGAAGCTACCACCTTAGGTGACCACTTAGGGGTATGTTTACTAAAGGGCGCTATTTGCGCTGCTGTGACATTATCGGGCGATAAGGCACGTTATCGCACGATAATGGCGTTTTACCGGGCGATAAGGTACCTTATCGCGCGATAACGCGCGCAGCAGCGCAAACGAGCGCTGAGGGTGGAGAAAGGCTCCCGGAGGGCGGAGGAAGGCTCCCCAGGGGCGGAGAGAGAGGGTCAATGGGTAGAGAGTGGGAGGGGAGAGACTCCCTGCACACTAACACTGTGGATTTCGGGTCTCAAAACTAACGCCAGTGAAACCTTGGGGTTAGAGCAGATTTAAAGGGAAGAGAAACCATTTACGTCAGCAATGTACAGCAAAACCAGGGAAACCAACAAAAAGTGATAAGTGTGATTCATGTGCACAGAACAAAAGGGCAAATAAACATTGAAAATGACCTGAACAAAATGGAAAAAAAACATAATGAAGCTGGCCAATAGTGATATTAATGATAAACAGCAAAAAATACTACCAAGAATGCTCCAAAAAAAAGATATTAATTTTGGTAGGGTCTATGCTCTGTCCCCATACAAGGTGAATGATCCCACAATGAAATAGCGCTGATCAGGGTTTCCCCTTGTTATTGGACAGGTTTCCTATGGCATGCACATGTTCCGCAACAGCAGGGTGGGCATGTTGGAACAGGCAACTGGACAGATGCTGGAAAAGGGGATACAGAGGGATGCAGGCGGCACATGCTGTGGTGCAGCTGGGCCACAGTGCAGACTAGGGTGATGCCCAGGTGGTCCATAGGAATGCTGAAACAGTAGAGCAGCCAGACAGCAACTGATGAGGGCCCAACATGGGCACGAGTGTGTTTTCCACAGTGTCACAGGGGATAGTACCCAGCAGGTACCTCCAAGGGTACAGAACATTGGCAGGCGGTGCTGGGGGGAAGCGTGGACATCTATGCAGGCACCCCTACCCCAGAACCCACACCATAGGCAGCCACCTACTGGCACACTGGATGGCCTGAGACTGCGCACCACCAGCACCACCAGCAGAAGGGCATGTCAGCATGGTGGCAGAGGGGTACTGGTGGTGGAGGGGGCAGTGGCAGTTTCCCACAGCAGACTATGGCCTAGCCCTATGTAGGTGGGTGCCATGCACTGCAGCAGACAGGCCCTGTCTGACGAACAGTCATGGTATCCCCAGGGAATGCACTGTCCCTGTGGCAACACGGTGGTACAGTACACACAGCCAGTGTATTCAGGAACAGCAGGTCACAGGTTCAAGTCCCAGCTGTGGTTCCTGCCAACCCAGTCCCCATGTTTTACCCACTACTAAACCATGGTAATAAAGAGGGAACCTTTATTGCAGATAACATAAACATGCTTCAAACGCCTATATTTTACCCTACAGAGCACAGACACCATAGACATGTGCAATACCTAGAGCAGAGTTTCCCAAATGCAGTCCTGGAGGGCCAAAAATCATTCTGGTGTCATGCTGTCTCTAATAAAGATGCCTGTGCTGCATATCTATGCGCCGCCCCCATGGTATGCAAATGTATCACATGCATATTCATTAGGGACAGCATGAAAACCCGAACAGTGTGTGGCCCACCAGGACCGGAGTTGGGAACCTCTGCCCCAGAGCAGCAGCCAACAGGGGCAGAAACACCCGCACCCACAGGCTCTGATTTCCACAGCCTCATGGAGAGGCAGGATGTTGGGCAGCATCTCCCAATACTAGCACTTGCATACCTTAGCAATGCCACCCTAAACCTGGGAATACGTTACACATATATCAAAAGGTTGCTATGATTAATCGCAAATAGCAATTCCTAGGTTAAGCACAATTTGCTGATTGAGCTGCATCATAGCAACCTTTCAGATGTCTGTGGAGTGTGTTTCAGTTCTGGTGTCTGACAGTGTTTACCACCCCGGGGAGTGACCCCAACAGTATTACGTACCATAGCCATGGCTGCACTATGCCCAGGACTGGTGAGGTGGCCAGGGCTGCCAAAAGCCTCTATATTTGCACAATGCTTGCATAGGTGTGGGAGTGTGTGTCTGTCCATCCAGTGTGTGGTGGCTGCCAACACCTTACTCAGCCCACACTGCTTGCACTGTTTCCAGTGTTAGCTTGCCAATGTGCATAATGAGGAGCTAGGTACTGTGGGTATAGCCCGGACAGTGTGGCCTGAGCAGGATGCATCTGCACAGGGCATAGGGCAATGGCTCGGACATTGTAGTGCCTGACAACCACCTGCACGGACAGGGTGGCCACAGCATGTCATGCTGGGAGGTCACTCTCACCCTGACTGAGCAATGACCACGGCATGGCTAGGTTCCCCCATAGTGCTATATAGCATTTTTCTCAAGTAATATTTATGGGTTCTCTTTTTTGGGGTCCAATCACTGACTTATCTGCTTGGTGTGTATGCTGACATCCTAGTTCTGGGTACATGTATCTTCTCCAGGAACATGCCCTATGGACTAGCTAGCAGACTGTCTGCAGTTAGTATGTGTCTGGCTGGAACACCGTGCAGTGGCTGGAGACTCACTGTGCTTGCTGCTGGTGAATGTCAGATAGTGGTGGGGGACAGCTGAGCATTTCCAGGCCTATTGTCTTTTTGCCTTGCCTTATGGATGTGTACAGATCTGCATTGACTGCCCTGTAGGGTGTCTGTTCCCCAGCAGGACGGGGGTTGATGGTCCCCTCTACTGCCACCATTGCAGGGAGGTAGAATGTGGATTTGTTGGTGGGAGATCCTGTTTCCCACCCTGAGTCACAGAGGGTGGGTTGGGTGGTGGTACATAATTTGTCAGGATATGCACTATTCTGGGTGCATCATAGCCCATAAGGGCTAAACATGACTGAGAAATACAGATGGACACAGATGTATCCTAGATGTGTCAGCAGGAACTTACTATCACACACACTAGCACTGATGGGGACCTGCAGCATGGCATATTTCAGCCATAAAAGGTGCTATGGACCTGGTGCTGGGCACCCCACCTCACCCTCAGGGTGAGCACAGTACCCGCACAATGTGACAGTCTGTAGCTACTCTGTGCCAGTAACACACACGGTCAGTACCCCCTACCAGGCCAAGGTGTTGTGGGGGTGCATACCCCATCTTGTGATCATCTGTAGACTGCTGATTTGCATGTGCAGTGCATCATGGGTACGGGTGGGTTAACCCTATCCTGGTAACCACAGCAGGCAGTTTGTGTGGTGACCTGCAGTCCTTCTGTAGCCAGCCAGGGGCTTGTTAGTAGCTATAGAGCTGTAGCCCACTGCTTACTTCACTGCCTGTGGAGCCAGAGGTCATGGGTTTGATCCCACAGTGGGATTATTTGATAGGGCTGTCTGAAGCATTTTCTTTTTTAAATTTAAATTAGTGCTGCCAGCAAAAACACCCTCACAGTGCTGTAATCTTAAGGTGCCTCATAAGATGCCCTATAAAGTGCTCTATAAGGCGCCCTATAAAGCGCCCTATAATGTAGATGTTCAGAGGCTTCTAAAATGACCCCCTTGGTGTATTACGTTTTTATAAATTGTTTTAAATTATATTTTTTCCAAGGAATGTGGTCTATAAATATAAATGACATTGTATAATATAGAAATCCCAGTGCCCTATTGTGATATTTATGCAATGATGAGTATAATTCTATAAAAGGCTGCTATTTTGTCTGGCAGGTATGGGCATCTGGAAATGTCCATTCTTTATAGCACATTTGAATTGTTTAGATGCTTCATAAAAGTGGATGTGTTAACCTGCAAATTAATGTAAAGTTGATTTCCACATGTTAAAATGTGTTATCATGTTAAATTTCTATTAACAAAAACATTTGAAACAAATGAAAGAAATGTCCAAAAATAAGGAAAAGAGTGAGCTGCAAATGTTTTCTATACACATCCTTAAGTATGCATACACTTTGGCGGTGAAACGTATCCTCATGGAAAGTACACACGGACACTTGCTCTTTGGCATGCACAAATTTCCCATTTTGCTTTGCATGAATTTGACTTTATTTTGTAATGTATGAGCATAAGCTTAAACTCTGCTTCCACCCTGCTACTAGGGTGTATATGTACCCAGGCATAGGGTGTGTATGCATAAGTTTAAGTGCATGCACACAAGCAATTTTAGAAAACGTGACTTCTGTGCATAAATCACTATTTTACACACAGAAATGCCATTTAAAATGTCCCCCAAAATGACCAATGAGAATGGAGCAGAGGAGTAGCCTAATGGTTACAGAACTGGCTTGGGAAACAAGATACCAGAGTTCCCCACTAACACACCTTGGGCAAGTTACTTAACCCTCCATTGCCTCAGAAGAATCCAAGTTATCCATGTCCCCTTTTTAATGTACATTACCAAGTTTAAGTTACAATGTAAACTTCTTTAACTAAATGGTAAAGCATATAAAACAAACCTGTTAAATAAAATAAATACATAAAAATGTTCTAGAAAAGGAAGGTTCCTAGAGTGTGAAGTAATTTTGAGAGATGATTTTATACTTAAAAGTGGGGCAAAGAGTAGAGAACTCAGCACTGGCCATCCACCACTGATGAGCCAGTGAGAGGCAAACAGTGTGCTCTCCATGGAAGGGTAGAACAGTAGTGACTTTTCCATTAGAAGTATGGTTGTTCTTCTCATTCCAAGTGGCATTCAAAAGGGGTTCTTCTCAGCAGTGTCTAGGAGGGTGAATATTCCCGGGTCTTGGGGACAGGAATTTGGTCCAGGTAGTTTTGTTTGGCAATATGTTTATTATGTTTATGTTTATTTCATTTGATAAAAACCACCTTTCTACAGTAACCAAGGCGGTGTACAATAAAATTCAATAAAAGAAGGCTAATAGCCAACGAAAAGGAAAAGAAATGTACAATATCTTACAGGACAGTAGAAGAATTTAAGAAAAACAAGACAAAACGTAGGAAAGAATAGGCCTAGGGAGAAACAGGAGGTGGGGGAAAGCGTAGATCACACAAAAGGGGAGGGAACATTAAAAGCTAGAGAGAACAGGTGCGTTTTTAAATTCTGTTTGAATGTAATGTATTGAGGTTCTAGATGGACGGAGGGGGGAAGGGCGTTCCAGAGGGCAGGACCAGCGAAAAAGAAGGCAGAGGAACGGGTGGACTGCAGGTGAGCATGGGAAGGGGAGGGGAGGGTAAGGCGGTTAAGATGAAAAGAGCGAGGGGTATGTCTAGGAGAGTGAAAGAAAAGGAGATCTGTTAGATATTGCGGGGTGCTAGTGTGGAAGGCTTTGTGAACCAGTAATTTGAATGTGGCACGGAAAGGGAGAGGCAACCAGTGAAGATGAAATAGCAGAGGGGTTATGTGGTCCCGGGGGGAGGAGTGTGTGACAAGGCGAGCGGCAGTGTTCTGAATTCGTTGAAGTCGGGTTAGTTGGTTTTTTGGGAGACCAATGAAAAGAGAGTTGGCAAAGTCCACACGGGACATGACTAAAGACAGAACCAATGTGACAAGAGCTGAAGGGGAAAGAAAAGGACGAATGGAACGAATTTGGTGAAGAAAGAAGAAGGATGTTTTAGTGATGTGGGAAAGGTGAGTGTGAAAAGATAAGTCGGAATCAAAGTGCACACCAAGATAGCAAAGGGTGGAGACCAAAGGTACGGGAGAGCCGGAGAAAGAAGGGGCCATGGAAGGGGGAAGGCTGCTGTGGGAAAACCAGATGGCAGTAGTTTTAGTGAGATTTAAGTGTAGGCAGTTGGTTGTCAACCAGTTTGCTACAGCTGCAAGGCAGGAGTCCAATACTGAGAGATCGGGGCAGGAAGAAGTATGATGAAGTAAGAGAATATCATCCCCATAGAGAAAGGAGGATATGCCAAACTGTTGTATTAGAGAGGTGAGGGGAGCTAAGAAAAGGTTGAAAAGAAGGGGGGCAAGAACAGAACCCTGAGGAACCCCACAGGGGAGATGGTGTGGTTCTGAAGGGGGGGTGGAAGGAGAGGAGGAAAGAACCGCACAAGACCGAGAAGAAAGAAAAGAATGGAACCAACGGTGCACTGTACTACAGAGACCTGCATCCCGTAGACGGTGTAGGAGAAGGGAGTGATCAACCAAATCAAACGCAGCTGAGAGATCTAAAGCAACCGCCACCGAGATATCACCATGATCACGATAAGATATTTGCTGAGATCTTTTTCTTCAAAGTGGGACAGGAGGACTTCTTAGAAATGCCTCAAGACAATCTGCTGCTTGAGGGGAATAATGCAATATCACCTCACAAGACACTCAAAGAGGGAGGGAGGGAGCCTCCTCAGAGATCCAATCAGGGAGCAGGAAAGCCCTTTTACACAGAACACCAGTCAGATGGTTGCTCCAAGAAAAAGACTGTACTGTAGCTCATATTCTCAGGCTATATAATTAAAGAAAAAAACCTTTTACAATGATGGTTATACTCCACAAAAATAGTAGTTGTTTAATTAGGTATCAAGGGAACAGGAGACTACAATATAAAATATACTGACACTGCACCATCATGGTATTAAATGTATTTTCTGCATCCACAGAAACCTCCTTGACCGCTTTCCTACAAATGAGCGCAGAGCAGAACTAGAACATTTCCCCACAGAAATCACTATACAAAAAATTTCTGATTCTGCTGTCATCTCAGTAACATTAACCCTCTCCAGTATCAAGCAGATTATGAAATACAAAACCACACAGAATAAATATGTAGAATAAAATTAAACTGAAACCCCAAAAAGGCCAGATTCTTCATGTAGTGCAACATCAGAGAAATAGAAATAGAGGTGAA
This sequence comes from Ichthyophis bannanicus, assembly GCA_033557465.1. Taxonomy (NCBI): domain Eukaryota; kingdom Metazoa; phylum Chordata; class Amphibia; order Gymnophiona; family Ichthyophiidae; genus Ichthyophis; species Ichthyophis bannanicus. The sequence continues at coordinate 118,148,831 of CM066044.1, forward strand.
TTTCTTCCTATACTATGGAAAATATATAAATAGCATGCACACATTCCAAAAACCGATAAATCCCAAATTGAAAATGAAATTGTTTTCTGGCTATTTTATTTTTATAATTGTGTTGGTCCTAGTTTCTAGGTTCTGCTTTCCTCTGTCTTTTCATTCTTCTTTTCCAGGGTTTCTTCTCCATTTGCCATTTCTTCCCTTTCCTCTTGTCTTCACCTCCTTCCATACATCCATCTGACATTGATATTTTCCTTTCAGCTTTCATTCATTTATATTTCTGTTTCTCTATCCACTCAGATTCCACTCCTTCTTAACTTCCAGTCCTCAGTCTCCCTCTTTAACTGCATATACCTACAGCATTTCAACTCTTTCCCTCAACCCAGCATTCTAGTCAGTGATGATATTCAGCTGATGGTTTGATAGCTAAAATGTTCGACCCTCAGAATGCCTCAATGCTAGCCAGTTAGCAATGGGACATTCAGATGGCCTTGGAGTGGATATCCAGTGGCATTAATCAAATAAGTGCTACTCAATATCTCAATGAGCGGGATTTTTTGCAGTTTGCAGGCATGCAAGCTATGTAAATATTTTTGCATATGCTCCCTAAGGGGGTTATTTTGGAAGCCCTATTTGTGCATTGGATATCTGAAAATGGGCAGAGATGTCTCCAGAGCCATTTTAGAAGCTTTGTCTGTGGATATCCCCAGTGTGAAGATGTCCATCTCTGAATGGGAGCATGGAGGAGGCATGGTTGAGGCATTCCCAGTAACCTAGGTATCACTGCCGGGTCTCAGAAATGCCCAGAGTTATGTCTAAGTTTAGACATTTTCCAGGCAGGGATAAGCATCAAGAATGTGCTTGTTTTGTGAGAAAAACATCCAGAGGGTGTAGAGAAGATAGCACTCCTTCATCTCCAGTTCTCAGCACAATCAGAATGATAGCAGCAGTGAGATTTGAACCCCGGCTTTCCCTCATCCTAGCCTACTACTCCAATGAACAATTAGGCTATTCCTAGAAGTCCAGATTGTAAAATACTATCTGAGGATATCTATATAGACACCCCTGCTGACGTCCATATTGGGCACGCCTACGTGAAATCATGTCTGCACGTGACCGTGCCTGCTTTTTTCCGACATTCTGGCTTAGCCATCCCAGATTGCACTTGGATATCCTGTCTAAAATGTCCCTCTATGTATGTAGGCATTCAGGAAGACTAATTAAGGAGTCAAACAAAAAATGCTATTCTTTGAAACATTGTGGTGGTTTTAAATACCAGAAAGGTGAATACAATTGCCTCCTCAATCACTGGTGTAAACCCTAGCTCCAATGTCCAGATCCCCTAAAGTCTGTATGGCACTGCCTTTATAAAACTGGAAACATTCACAGTATACCCCAATGGAAACTATGCAAGGTGCAGATCTACATTTGTAAAACGCAGCTTTCTAAAGTGGCTATTAACATGTTGATCATTTACATGTTTAAATGCGCCTATAAACCACACTAACCTTGTAAAATGATTTCCATTGATTCCCAATTCTCTGAAGTGTGGGAGTGCCCATTTAACACTCATGCCTAGCTATTAGTTCATGGCTTGCTATTTTTAGAGCATGCTAAATGGTCATGTCATTCATGCTAACCTTTAGTGCATAAATCCTCAAAGAGTGAAACAAGCAGAATGGAGTTTGTAGGTAATAAATCAGAAAGCTAGATTTACCAGATGAGTGATCATTGTAGATGATAAGCAACTAATAAGTTCAGCTAGCAGTGCAATCACTACAGTTCGCCTTTCTAGAGACACTGCTAATGTTATATCTGTTTGAAATCAACAATAGAATTGTCCTGTTAAAATCCTACTTATCTTTCCTGCAGTTCTAGTGCAGTACAGTAATGTTCATTTTATGCATTAAGTAGCTATGTGCCTGACTTTGGAACATGCTGAAGAACATTGCAAGATAGGGATCACCTTGCCTGCTATAATTTGCACAATTCAATAGGGAAGCAATCATCACTTGCAGCCTCACCGCTTTGTTGATCTCAGATAGCATGCATAATGTAACATTTTCTTTTCTCTCCATCTGACTTCTCTCATTCCACTTCTGTCATAGTAGGGAGATTTAAATCCTCCAAATATGGTTGTTGGAAGCAAGAGCTAATAAGTCATTCTTGTAAAAACTATACTGTTTGAAGACTAAACAAACTTCACATGGAGAAAGGTAACCTATACTCACAGCAGGCACATAGTAACATAGTACACAGGGTCTAACACACGCCGCAACACCCTCACAATGTTCTCTTTAATCTGCGCCGGGTCCTCCGCTGGCATTCCTGCTGGTGGGGGGAGGGGCAGAGCGTTGATCGCTCTGAACCTCCCCCCGCCGGCAGGAATGGTGGCGGCGGACCCAGCGCAGGTTAGCAGGAACATTGCTGACCATCAACAAACAGGCAGGTGTATTTTGAACACATTGTAGAGGTCAAAGAGCACAAAATGGCGAACCCAACAAAAGACAAATACAGTAATCTAAAGGCGTTAATATCAAAGTCTGGACAACAGAATGAAAATTGTCTATAGATAGATATGGCTTAAGTCTTCAAAGAAGATGTAACTTAAAGAAAGCAGTTTTAGCTAATTTTTGAATGTGAGATCACATATTTAGCTGAGTGTCAAGAAAAATGCCCAAGTCTTGAACAATAGGATTAATATCTGGAAACAAACTATCGATCTGCACTGATAAAGGTACAGGATCAGGAAAGGCCCAAGATATATAAAATATCTCAGTCTTCTTGACATTTAGTGGCAGTTTATTCAAAGTCATTCAAGATTTTATGAGGAAAGACAGAAATCCATGTATTTCACTGAATCCTCTAAGGAGGAAGAAATCAGGATGACAAACTGCACATTGTCAGCACAGATTCAAAAATGATCATTTAGGGGTATGTTTACTAAACTGCGTTAGTGTGATTCATGTTAGGAGCCGCGGTAGAGACAGAAACCCCAAATAAGGACATGGGCGGTACATCGTTTCCGAGAACGTGCCGAGAACGCGCGTTACAAGGCGCCATAAATGAACGAGTGCTACAGGGCATGTTACCGCACGTTAATCTTAAGAAGGCGCGCAGGCATACAAGCACAGCAACAGAGCTGTAGCACAATGGTTACAACAATGACTGATGGTACAGGGGTCAAGGGTTCGATTCCCCAGTGGGCCTAATGTATAAGGCTGGCTGAGGCAGCACCCTTTACATTTAAGTAGCGATTGTTGAGGCATGTGACGTGTATTTTAATTAGTGCTGCGAGCAAACACACCCTCACGGTGGCATAACCTAAGGTGCCGCATAAGGCACTCCATAGGGCACATTATAAAGTGTACTGTCTGCCAAGGCACCCTATAATGTCCCCTATAGGACACCTTATAAGGATGTAAACAAAGCCCTGGCTGGCTGCAGGACTGCACGTCACCACACAAACTGTCTGCTGTGGTTACCAGGATAGGGGTAACCCACCCGTACCCATGATGCACTGCACATGCAAATCAGCAGTCGAGAGATGGGCACAAGATCGGGTATGCACCCCCACAGCACCTCGGCCTTGTAGGAGGAACAGACCGTGTGTGGCACTGCCACAGAGTAGCCACAGACAGTCACATTGTGCGGGTACAGTGCCCACCCTGAGGTTGAGATGGGGCGCCCAGCACCAGGTCCACAGCACCTTTCATGGCTGAAATACACCATGCTGCAGGTCCCCATCAGTGTGTGATAGGTAGTTCAGTTAGACACACCTAGGATACATCTGTGTCCTGCTGTATGTCTCGGTCATGTCTAGTCCCTATGGGCGATGCTGCACCCAGAATAGTGCATATCCTGTGTTGGTGCCATCGTTACCTGCTATAGGTGAAGGGGGGGGGGTATGGACCCATAGGCAGATTATGTACCACCACACAGCCCACCCTCTGGGGCTCAGGGTGGGAAAAAGGATCACCCACCAATAGATCCACAGTCTACCTCCTTGCAATGGTAGCAGTAGAGGAGACCAGCAACCCCAGTCCTGCTGGGGAACAGACAGAGCGGTACACATCCATAACGCAATAGCAGACAGATGGCAGGCCTGGAAATGATCATCTGCCCCCACCATTATCTGACATTCCCCAGCAGCAAGCCTCCAGCCACTGCACCCTGCAAGATGTTCCAGCAAGACACATACTAGCTGCAGACAGTCTGCCAGCTAGTCCATAGTGCATGGTCCTGGAGGAGATTCATGTACCCAGAACGGGGATGTCAGCATACACACCAAGCAGATAAGTCAGTGATTGGGCCCCATAAGGAAACCCATAAATATCACATGAGAGAAATACTGTATAGCACTATGGGGGAACCTAGCCATGCCATGGTCACTGCTCAGTCAGGGTGAAAGTGACCTCCCAGCAAGACATGCTATGGCCACCCTGTCCGTGCAGGTGGTGGCCAGGCACTACAATGTCCGAGCCATTGCCCTATGCTGTGTGCAGATGCATCCAGGCCAGGCCACCCTATCCAGGCTATTCCCACGGTACCTTGCTCCTCATTATGCACATTGGCAGGCCAATACTGGCAACAGTGCTAGCAGTGTGGGCTGTGGAGGGTGTTGGCAGCCACCACACACTGGATAGATAGACACAAACTCCCCACACCTATGCCAGCATTGTGCAACTATAGAGTTGTTGGGCAGCCCAGGCCACCACACCAGTCCTGGGCACAGTGCAGGCATGGCTATGGTACGCAATACTGTAGGAGTCAGTCCCCAGGTTGGTAAACACTGTCAGACACAAGACCTGTAGCACACTCCACAGACATCAGAAAAGTTGCTATGATGCAGCTCACTCAGAAAAGTGTACTTAACCTAGGAATTGCTATCTGCCAGTACTCATAGCAACCTTTTGATAGATGTGTACCATATTCCCCGGTTTAGGGTGGCATTACTAAGGTATGCAAGTGCTAGTATTGGGAGATGCACGCAGAGCCCAAAGTCCTGCCTCTCCAGGAGGCTTTGGATGATGGGGCCTGTGGGTACAGGTGTGTCTGCCCCTGTTGGCTGCTGCTTTACGGCAGAGGTTCCCAACTCCAGTCCTGCGGTGCCAAACACTGTTCGGGTTTTCATGCTGTCCCTCATGAATAGAAAAGAAAAAAAAACAAATATGTAATGACATGCTATAAATCAAAAACAAAAGTCAAAACATGATACCCATGAGCCCGTTTAGTGCACTACTAATATTTTTCTGTCGGGATCCACCGGCCTGAGTCGGGGAGAGGAAAAGCTCCCCTCTCTGTGCCGGTAGAAGCCTTTTAATTATTTTCAACAAAGTAACAAAATAAACAGTAGTGAAAATCACTTATCTGAAAAAGTGGACCAAATCCTTTCATCAAAAGGGCGTCAAGATTTCTGACAGCGACATGCATGTTTTGAGCTCAAAAGAGCCCTGTATCAAGCAAATTCAGCAAACAATATTTTTTCCCATTCACCCAATGAGGTGGCAGACAAACAACCCTGATGGCCATTTAACCAAGTCACTGTGAAAGAGGCAGGGTAGTTTTTCGGCATCGCTTTCTTGAGGCAAGTGGCATGCGGAATCTAAGGTGGTGACATGGAGCACTGGAGAAACAATTGCTCTTGAATACCAACCTCTGCAGGTGATTGAGAACAAATGATTTAATCAGCTACTATATCTCTGGAGTAGCCTAATGATGAGAGCAGCAGGCTGAAGCCAGAGTCCAAATCCTACTGCTGCTCTTTGTGTTCTTGGGCTGATCACTTAAACCTCCATTGCTTCAGGTATACATTTAGATTGTAAACCCTCCAGGAACAGGAAAATACCTAATGTAACCAAATGTAACTCACCTTGAACTTCTGAAAAAAGATGTGAGCAACATACAGTAAATCCTATTCATTTGCACATCTCTTAGTCCTCAGTTATCAAGCACCCTCTAAGGACAGCTTGTGTAGATGAGTGATCCTCAACCTATATTATCAGCATCATACCTGCCATCACAAATGGTCAAGGCAGAAGACGTAGCATGCATTCCACTCTTCATCAATTGCCATATCTTTCTGTTGCCATGCCACTTGCATGATTTATCTATGGTGAGCTCAAGATATTCTGAGGCATGTGCAGATTTCTTAGATAGGTTTTTGCAGGTGTCTAAACATTTTGACATTGCTATATCTCACAATAGGAGTGAAGGACTTGAGATACAATTAGTCACTTTGGAAATGAATTGACATGCTGCTCCATCTCTTTATAGACAAGATGCAGCAGCTTAGGGAATTGGCAATTCTCATATCATGCTGATATTACATAATATGAAAAATGTAGTTGTTAACCTGTACTTCAAATGTCCATGGCTATCTCCAAGATGCAGTGTAAGGATCATAAAATTTGGGCCAGCCAGAATTCACAAAAGAACTTAACAATGCAAAGTGCTTTTCTTTTGGAATTTAAAGTTTTTCTTTTTTTGAATGCGGATCTGGATTTGTTCTAAGATGCAGAAAGTGATAGATTTTATGGTTGCATTGCCAAGGTCTTGGTATGCTATTTTATGGCCCGGAAGCAGAAATCAACAGGAAGGCTACTCTGTTAGCAGGACTGTATCAAGGGCTGTACGAGCATTGTGGCTGCACAAGGTGCAGATACAGAAGGGGTGCTGATGTCATCACTGGGCTTCCAGGAAACCTGACAAAAGTAAATTCCTGCATACAGATGGGTGGGTGATGAAGCACAAGGTTCACCGGTCACACAAAGTACATTGCTAACTTGGTATGGTCCTGGGTGCTAGAGCTATTTCCCATAGCTTTGTTACTAGTTACTTGGGAGGACAATTTTCAGGATAAGGAAGTGATATGTAGATGTAATAACTTTGGAATGTTTGAGAGAATTAATGAAGAATTGATTAAGGGACTATTTTAGAAGCCTTAACAGCAATTTCCACATTGAAAATCTGCTATTTACATGTGGAAAGGATGATTTTATAAAGGGCTATGATAAGTAGAAATTGCAAGGTTCTGTGTTAAGAGCATGGTTAGGGCATGGTTTGAGTGGATCAAAAATGTACTCATAAATGTATATTGTTCTCATATTTACTAATGGAATTTGTATTGCACTGCATGGATTCATTATATCCTATGTGCTATATAGACAATGTGAATACAGATTCTCTCTTTTTCTAAATGATTTATTTTCCAGATTCTAATCCTCATGGAGTGCACCTGCACCGGCTTACCTTTGAAAGTTCAAAACGAGTCATATGACTAGGCAAAAAACATTTTGGGGGTAATATTCAAACCATGTAAATGCTACTCTGTGTGATATCCAGCGGCACTAACATGTTGATGCTACATGCCCCGAAGCCCTCTATATGCTTGATGCTAATTGGTTAGCACCAGGGCATGCCTGGGGCATTCTGGGAAGCACCCAAGCAATGGCGTTATTGAGCTGATGCCCAGTTGGAAACATGCAGCGAAAGTCAGGCACAGGAAACCCTTGCCTAACTTTCACCTCAAAAGCTAACCAGGCAGTGGCTGAATATTGCTGTGACCTGGTTAGCTTCATGGAAATCAGAGCAACCCGGATATTCAAGCTGGACCCCGGACATGGCCCTGTCTTTGAATATACAGGTTTAAAGTTCAGGCGCTTTGTTTCTTTTCAGATTTTTCAGGGAGTTTTCTGTTTTTTTCTTTTTTTTTAGTGTAAATTTTTATTAATTATTTCAAGGGGTGTTACAACATTCCACAAATGCAGAAACATCAACAACAAATATGGAGCTTACAACAGAGTAGATAACATCACATTGATTTCACATACCCTCCAAAATACCAATACCCAACCAAGAAACACTCCACCCCTACATACACAGCCCCTTATTGTTAACACCATCACTGTCAATGTCTTCCAGGCAGAAGCTGAAAGACACCCCTTTCCCCTATCTCCCCCATCCTCCCAATGTTTCTTTCCCACTCAAGAAAGAAGGGGTACCAGAGCCTATGGGAGAGCATATCTAGTAGTATGGGGCTAGAGAGCTTCTAATGACCTTTGTCTGCCAATGGAATGATGTTGTGACAACAATACGAATGGAGTAACCTATGGGAGTCATCATGTACTCTGGGCCCATTCGATGGCTCATACACCCACTGGGCAAATCATATCAGTTCCCCTCTGCTGATCATTGCAGACCTTAATTCTGCTCCCTCTAAACCTACTTACCTCCCCTCCACCTCTCCTCCCGAGGTTCATACCCATTGTGACAATGAGAGCTGTGAAGACCCAATGGAAACACAGGAAAGTGGTGACTATGTCTTTAAGACAAGAGACAGGCAAGCTTTTCAGAGGGCTAAAGCTACAGCCAAGCAAAAGAAACACGTACTTGCTGAGGCTAAGCCACACCCAAGCCCCAACATGAGTGCAGGCTTGGACTCTAATGACAACCACCTGGGCAGAGATAAGGGTGTGGTAGCTAGGAAGCAGCTTTTTAAACCTGCTTCAGTGCAGAGAGAGAGAGGAAGGACGAAGGAAGGAAAGAGGAGCAGCAACAGGAAGGAGCAAGGAGATGGGGGAAGTTTAACTCCACGTGGGAGAAGCAGTTCCAGCAGCAAAGGAAGTAACCCTTGTGTGAAAGGTACGCTTGAGCCAGAGGCCAACCAATGTATAGCTGGGGAGGTTGCTGAAGAGCTGGAACAAAGTGCAGTGCAGTGTGTGCAAGAAACAGTTCAGAAAACCCAAGCTGCCAGAAGGGGGGTGAAAGCTGTTACAAACGAACCTAACCAAGACCCAGCCAAAGGCAGAGACATAGTGCTGAACACAGGTGAAGCAGTTAAGCTTTTGCTCCAGGGAAAGAAGCCCCACGCTCCTGATACAGTCAATGCTTACCAGGGAGAGCAGTTCTGGAAAGGACTTTTGAAGTTTCTACAGAATAGTAAGTTGGAAAACATTGTTGAAAATCCTGAAAGAGATAAGCAATTTGCAGAACAGGAAGGCATGCAAATTGACCCTCTTGAGTCAGATTCAGTGTATGACGAATCACCGATGGATTGTTCTTTATGCATGAGGGAAATTGAAAGCTGCTAGAAAGGGCTGTAAAAAGAACTTTTGAAGAACAATTTTTCCTTAGCCAGGAAAGTGCTAAGACCTTCTTTAAGCTAAAGAACTTTGCTAAGAACAGAATTTGAATTAAAGCAGCGTTGTGGAAAAATGATCAGAATTTACCTATGCTGTTTGAATGAAGAGAAGCTGTAACACAGGTGCTGAGATGTGTACTGAACACAGCTGCTGTGTTTAAAGAAGTATTTCAGTTCTTTAACTTCACGTGTACTTTTTGTTCCTGTAAATTTTTCTGTTTTGGAGAATAATCCTTTTGCCTGCGTTGTCGTTGAATTTAATGCATGGAAAGAACCCAAAAATAAATTTCTTGTTTTTGCCTTAAACAACCCCAGTGGTCACACACTACTTTGTCTTTAATGAAAAGAACTACAAGTCCCAGGATTCCTTGCTGGAGACAAAAATAGCTTTAATTAAGGACAAATATGGCAGCCCTTTGCCTGTGAGCCACCGGCCCAGGCAGGGGGTCATGACACCATCAAAATAAAAGCAATAGCAAGTCACTAGAAACTAGTAAGAACATACCCTGTGAGGACGAATAAGACCATTTAGAAACCAGAAACTCAGAGCCAAGGGATATCATGGACTATTTGGAGATTGCATCACAACCAAAATAAAGGGTCATAACTGAATGTAAGTCCAAGCCCTCATGTGTACAATGGGAGCCTCAGATTTGAAAGAAACTGGACCATAAGGTCCTACCTCAGGCTTACCCGACAGATCAGCAGTAGGTTTCTCCATCCAGTATAGTTCCCATACCATATTTTGACCATCCAAACTGCAAGGGTGGGAGGCACAGTCCAGTTCCAGTGATAAGGAATAACACTATGTGTGGCCAGGAGCAGGCAGTTGGCAAACCATCACTGCCCTGTATCTCCACATCTGAGGGCAGATACCCCAACACACAGGATACAAATGTGAGCAGAAGGTCACGTGATGTGAACTGGTAAGGGGGCACTTCTCCTAGCTCTGGGTTACCCGCTCTAACTTCAGTATCATTTTTCAGCAACCAGACCAGACTTCCACTGCTTAACCACACAGAGGTGAAGGCAACCAATTTATATAACTGCAACAGGACTAAACAGCTGCCGTGACAGAGGAAAGGCCATGGGTGCTAAGATGGCCGACACTACTCCATCCAGTCCACGTGCTGAATCACCATCCAATATGGTATTGGAAGTCTCCGCAGCTGTTGTACAAGCTTTAGAAGACCAATTTTGTTTTCTCTCTGACCAAATTACCCAAGTTGGGCAAACGGTGACAGATTTCACTGGCCGGTTAGACTCACTAGAACAAAGAATCTCTGACAAACAAGATTTACAAATGACACAGAGCACAAGAGTGGAGCAATTGGAGAGATTAGTTTGGCAACAAGCTGAGAAAATAGAGGATTTAGAAAAGCACGGACGCCAGAAGAACCTTTATTTTATTGGCCTGGAGGAAACTGTGATAGACGCAGAGCTGAGAAGCTACTTAGAAACCTGGCTACCGCTTTCTTTAGATGCCTAAATAGACGCAATTAAACTAGAACTGGTACATCGCCTAGGCCAGTGGAGGACAGATAGCCTACGCCATAGAGCAGTCATAGCCCGATTTCATGACTATTTTCAAAAAGAAGCTGTTTGCAGGCGGCTCGCAGTCACAAACTACATGGCTCGGAGAGCACTGCCAAACCCCTGCTGATATTTCAGGATTACTCAGTAGGGGTGAGCCAGAGAAACCGAGACTTTTCTTCTGTTTGTAGTCAATTGGTGAATAGGGGGATGCAGTTCTCCCTAATATACCCGGCACAGCTGAGGGTGGAACATCAAGGTCGGACCCGGACCTTCAAGACCCCGGAGGAAGCTGCTGCTTTTGTGGAATCCCTCACTGTTTAAACAAAACTGTTGGCACATAAAGGTTGAAACTGTGGACAGTATATAGATCCTTTGGAGAGAATACTGTGCTGAAATTGAAGGCCTGTATATGAGAGAGACCAGGAAACCTAATACAGACCCCCTTGCCTTGGGGAATAGCAACTAGATTGTTTGTGTGTTGGCAGGATCATCAGGAGAGACACGAGGTGGCCCCGACTGGGTTCTGACCTCCATGTTCAACACAAGAACAACAAATATGACACTGGAATACCAACAATCATTGGCCCTAATGTCCACTCGGCTGGTAAAAGCTAAGACTGAAGCAACCAATCCTGTATCTGCAATCCCTCGTTTAAAGAAGACTGCATATTAAGGGGGTGGGGTGGGGGTTGGCCCATTGATTACCAGATTAAAACTTTGTATCCTGCAATAATTGTGAGGGGGGGGGGGTCTGGGAGGCGCTCCTTTCTGACACCACCCCTTCTTGTCGATCTTGTTGGTCTGGGTGTTCACAGCTAACACCCCTAATGCCCCTTCCCTATATATTTATATCTGTTTTGTTATTTCTCAGCTAAGATGTGTTATGCTTAGCTTATATACTTGCATTTTTATAATCAAATGGGCACCTATTGCTTACCCTGTCTGTGCTTGATCACACATATGGGAATAATAAATTAGGTGCCCCATGGACTACTATAGACCTAGGGGTGCTTATGGATGCCCTACCTTAGCTATGCAGCTGACTAGGATGTGGTAATATCCACCCATGAGTAAGACTTATACACTTCTATTTTTTTTTGCTCTCCCTATCCTGTTTCCTCTATGGTATTCGATCACTCTTCATTGCAATATTTCATTATCCACGCTTATTCACTTCCCTTTTCCTTTGTTCTGGCAAAATAAATATATGCTAGCACAGGGTGGGGAGCATATTTGGCATGTTGAAAGGGGGAATGATGATTCTGGGAAGAATTGTTGCATGCTATTATTTCTATATGTTGTATTATAGTACTACTGCAAATATCGCCATTCCCATGTCCCTCTGGTTAATATTGCCACTTAAGACAAGGATATATACACCCGGTCACACATGTGGAAAGGGGAGTATTCATGGAGAAAGGTGGGGGGATGATGGGGGGGTTTGAATGTGTGCTGTACCAGGTGAAAGATGGCTACTGATATTGGGGGAGATAAGGACGAGAGAGGAGAAGAGAGCTGAGTGAATGAATGTGGAAGAGGTGAAAGTATATAGGGCAGGGCCTGACAGATATCACGTCTCCAAATTCCACTAGGATGTGGAGTTCTCTGTTAATCATGATTAATAACTGACTAATGTAAATATCTGACTGATGTAAATAGTTCAGCATATGTATAATTATATGCTCCATGTTATTGTTCATGAAAAGTTAATTGTACATAGTTTAAAGAAAATACTATGTTCTATGTAAAACAATGTTCAATATGTTAATTGTAAACTGTTCATTATGTTATTTGTAAACCGCCTTTGATCTTGGGAAAAAGCGGTATAAAAGAAAAGTATAAATAAATAAATAAATAAAATTAGGGGGGAGGGAGGGATAAAAGGGAGGGTAGAAAGGGGGGAGGGAGGATGGAGAGGGAGAGGTTAGAGGAAAGGAAAAGGGGAGTAATACCTTTGGAGCTCATAGGCAGCGGAGTAACCCACAGAGGGGGAACACAAAAATTGGGAATACTCTAAAGACTTGGGCATGTAAATTGTTTGTATAACTGGAGGGGTGCCTTGGGCAGGGAGGGCCAAACCTCTGTTGGAATTATGAAGTAAAACTAACAGATTCTGGGAGTCAAAGGCCAATAGATACTGGATAAATGACTTTGTTTTGTTTTCTGGAATGTATGTGGTTTAGGCAGCCCCATAAAATGCCGGATGCTCTGAGATAAAAAGGCAGATTTTTCCTTTTTGCAAGAAACCCACCAGACGGAACTGGAGCATTCCAAGCTCAAACGATGGTGGGTCGGAGAGGTATATGGAGTATCATCAGGAGGGAAAAGGCTGGGGTGGCCATACTGGTGCACAAAAAGGTAGGATTTGGAGTGACCAGTAATATTGCAGATTCGGAAGGACATTCAAGGCAAATCTGTAGCCCTGTTAAACTTATAAGCACCTAACACATATGACACTGAATTCTATGTTAAACTAAATAAATGTCTGGATATAGTGGGAGCATGCCTGCTCCTCATAGGGGAAGGTTTTAACTATGTCATGGAAGAATACATGAATCATTCGGGGCAAATGGAATAAGACAGGAGACTGAAGAGCACAGTGGGTAAGAGGTATATGTGAGGGGTATGACCCAATGAACTATTGGAGGGACACACACCCCTTGGATAGAGACTATATGCATGTATTGAGAGCACATGATACAGGATCCAGGATAGATTACTTTCTTGGATCGACTAAGCTCTTCGATTGGTTGATAAACGCAGAGGTGGGCCCCAATGTTATTTCAGACCATGCACTCGTCTGAATCAATTTGAAATGGGGACCCAGCCATAGAGGCACTATCTGGAAGTACCCCCTGGACATACACAATGATGAGAGATTTGGCGACTTCTTAAAGACATAGTGGGAAGACTATGCCAAAAACAATGCAGCTCACTGAGATAACCCAATGCTTTATTGGGAGACAGCTAAAGCTGTCCTAGGAGGCCAAATAATAAAATATGCTGCTACTTGACGAATACTGCAATGCACCTGACTACTTCATGAACCAAGGAGGAATTATCTCATTTGCAGAAAGAAATTGAAACTCTCCTGCAGGAGCGGGCCACACAATCTCATTTATATTATCGATACCAGCTCTATAAATTTGAGAATAAAACAGGGAAATTGATGTCAGGCCTTACCAAAGCCAGCAGGGGACAACAACATGTGGGAGCCCTTCAGGACACGGGAAGTCAGATCAGAACTACATAGGCCCAAATAGAGGAAATCTTTCTGGCTTATTATACATCTTTATATGAAGCAGATCCTGATGCCAGGAAAATAGAACAAATTTTTGTGAATTAGATCCAACTCCAGAGCCTGACAACAGATCAGCGGGATGCCCTCAATGCCCCAATACATGCCACGGAATTAGCAAACGCAATCAAAAGGTTTCACCCACGTCGAGCACCAGGAACAGATGGGTCTAGGAGAGAGTTTTACAAAATGATGGCTCCTCAAGTGGCGAGTACACTAACAGCTTACTTTACCAATTTAGTCCAGAAACAAACCTTCCCATATGAGGTAAACAGAGCAATCATAATTGTTCTTCCTAAACCAGGTCATGACCAATGTTCCCTCTAATTTTCTGTAGGCTGTGTGCGCATAAAATATCAGCTGTGTGCAGCTTTTGAAGGAAGGTTAAATTTTTGTGCGCCACATAACGACACTTGGAGTTATATACTTTAAAATTTGACTACACGTCAGAATACAGTATGTACATTTATTTATTTATTTACTTATTTCTTCTATACCGCCCCTTCCAGTGATCAAGGGCGGTTTACATGGAACAAATTAACAAATTATGTATACTTCTGTATACTTTACATTGAACAGAGAACTTTTTAACTTTTTACATGGAATAGATATACATTACATTGAAACAGAGCAACTTTCTAACTTTTTACAAATAATGACAGATGTAAAAAACTGTCCAAACTATTTACATAGGTTATTTACATCACATTGATTTTAATCAAATTAAATGAAAATAGACGATTACTAAATGAAGCAGGAAATTTCTAGTAATTAATCATAACTTTTAAATTTTAAGACGTCTGTGTTGTTTTCTATCAGAATCAGAGCCATAATTTTTGTGCGCTCAGTTGTAAAGTATGTGCGCTCGCTCGGCGAGGTGTGTGCGCGCGCACACCTTAGAGGGAACAGTGGTCATGACCTGCTACTGCTGAGCTCCTACCAGCTAATATCTCTTTTGAATGTAGATATTAAACTGCTTGCCAAGATTATGGCAGAATGGCTAGCACCGTTTATGTCTCACCTTATACATGAGGACCAGGTTGGCTTTGTACGCAGCCGATATATAGTTAAAAACATTCGGAGGATTCTTTCCTCCCTTCACATGATGGAGGCAGCTGAAGTTCCAGCATTGCTAATTAGCTTTGATGCTGAAAAAGCATTTGACATTGCGGACTGGACCTATATGTATAGCGTGCTGATATGATGGGAATTGATAGATTCTTTGCAGAAACAATCTGACTGCTATACTCAAACCCATGCGGGCAGATCTTGATGAATGGCTCGCTGATGTCCGACTTCCCCCTCTAGTGTGGTACTCGGCAGGGTTGCCCTCTATCCCCTCTTCTTTTTGTGCTCACACTTGAGCCGTTGCTTGGACATATATTTATTTATTTATTTCCAGTCTCTTTTATACCGCGCTATTCAACATCAGTGCGATTTACAATAAACAAAGAACTACACATTTCCTAGGGTACTCTGTGTTTACAATGAACAGGTGTTAAAACTTGGATAACATAGGGTAACTATATACAATCGTGCAACAGAGTTGGGTTCACCACATTGATATAAGGATGCACTCTGGGCTCGTGGGGGCGCATATAGGGAAGAAAGAATTTTGTATATTGGCATTCACCGACAATATGCTCATATATCTGGGCTCCCCTTGAGAAACCTTGCTGACTCTACTTTTCACTTTATAAAAATTTGGTAAATTCTATGGACTAAAATTAAATTTGGTCAAATAGGAGGCCCTACCCCTACCCCAAAAGACTCGCTCTGATTGGACGGATGCATTTCCTCTTAAATGGGCTTTGACAGCTTTAAATACCTGGTATTTCTGATGCCCGAGGAAACTGGGAAATGGCTTGAAGGACTAGAAAAAGGGACTGTTACTTCTGGAGAGAGATCTGTAATTGTGAGTATATACTTCTGGGAATTTTCTGAAAGGAATTCTTTCTATTAAAGCTATTTAATCTGTGAACCCACTATTTTTTGTTAAATCAGTCAGGGCCTAGTAGCAGCAGTTGTGTAAATTTAAAACACAGAAGAGAACTTTCTGGCTACATTTCATACCCAGCAGAGAGCTTATAGTTTTAATTTAATAGTCACTCAGGGCCTAGTATCAGCAAAGTATTTTTAGTTTAAATTTAAAACACAGAAGAGAGCATTCTGGTTAAATTTGGAACCCAGCAGAGAGCTTGTAGTTTAAATTTCATAATAAGTTAGAGCCTAGCAGCAGCAAAGAGCTATAATTTAAATCAAATAAGAATATAGCTTACCTCAGCAGCACAGGACAGGGTACTGTGTAGCAGCCCTATTTTAATAAGTGTTATTGCTGCGGAAGCAAAAACGTGAAATAAAGATTTTTTTCAAGTACATTTGTATCAAAAAACCTGTGAGAGAGTCAGTTGGACCATTAGATGATAGAGGAGGTAAAGGGGCACTAAGAGACGACAAGGCGATAGCGGAGAGACTGAATGAATTCTTTGCTTCGGTCTTTACTGAGGAAGATGTAGGGATCTTACCCATGACTGACGTGGTATTTAAAGGTGCAGAAGAATTGAAGGAAATATCGATACATCGGGAAGATGCATTACAACTATTAGATAAACTGAAGAGTAGCAAATCACCTGGGCCGGATGATATACATCCAAGGGTGTTGAAAGAACTGAAATATGAGATTGCAGACCTGCTATTAGTAATCTGTGAACTATCATTAAAATCATCTCTAATACCTGAAGATTGGCGGATCGCCAATGTAACACCAATTTTTAAAAAGGGTTTGAGGGGTGACCCAGGAAACTACAGACCGGTGAGCCTCATGTCAGTACCAGGAAAAATGGTAGAAACCATCATAAAGAATAAAATTACTCAGCATGTAGATAGTCATGGCCTAATGGGAGACAGCCAACATGGCTTTAGACAAGGAAGATCTTGTCTTACTAATCTGTTATGTTTTTTTGAAAGTGTGAATAAACAGGTGAGTCGCTTGATATAGTGTATCTGGACTTTCAGAAAGCCTTTGACAAGGTCCCTCATCAGAGACTTTTGGCAAAACTAAAGAGTCATGGGATAGGAGGCAGTGTACTACTGTGGATCAAGAACTGGTTAAAAGATAGAAAGCAGAGGGTTGGGCTAAACGGCCAATTTTCCCAATGGAGAAAGGTGAATAGTGGTGTACCCCAGGGATCTGTGCTGGGTCCGCTGCTTTTTGACATATTCATAAATGACCTGGAAAGTGGAATGAGTGAGGTTATCAAATTTGCAGATGACACAAAACTATTTAAAGTTGTTAAAACCCAAGAGGATTGTGGAAAATTGCAAGAGGATCTTGATAAATTGGAAGACTGGGCATCAAAATGGCAGATAAAATTTAATGTGGACAAGTGCAAAGTTATGCACCTAGGGAAGAACAACCCAAACTATGGTTACACGATGCAAGGTACCACATTAGGAACCACCACCCAGGAAAAATATTTAGGCGTCATTGTGGATAACATGTTAAAACCCTCAGCCCAGTGTGCAGCGGCAGCCAAGAGAGCAAATAGAATGCTAGGTATCATAAGGAAAGGAATGGAAAATAAAACAAAAGATATTATAATGCCTCTATACCGTTCCATGGTGAGACCGCACCTTGAATATTGTGTGCAATTCTGGTCACCGTATCTTAAAAAGGATATAGCGTTATTAGGAAAGGTTCAGAGAAGAGCCACCAAAATGGTAAAGGGGATGGAAGGATACTCCTATGAAGAAAGGCTAAAAAGGTTAGGGCTCTTTAACCTGGAAAAGAGATGGCTGAGGGGAGATATGATAGAAGTCTATAAATTAATGAACGGAGTGGAATGGGTAAACGTAGATCGACTGTTTACGTTATCAGAATATAGGAAGACTAGGGGACATGCAATGAAGCTACAGGGTAAACTATTTAATACTAATAAAATAAAAAAACTTTCACTCAACGTGTAATCAAACTCTGGAATTTGTTACCGGAGGATGTAGTAAAGGCTGTTAGTGTAGCTGGGTTTAAAAAAGGTTTGGACAAGTTCCTGGAAGAAAGGTCCATAAACCATTATTAAGAAGGGACCCAGGATATCAATGCTTGACCTAGTACAAGCATTGCAGAACCTGTGTCTTTTGGGGAAACTGCTAGGTACGTATGACCTAGATTGGCCACTGTTGGAAACAGGATACTGGGCTTGATGGACCTTGGTCTGACCCAGTATGGCATATCTTATGTTCTTATGTTCTTATGTGTTGTCCAGCGATGACCCGATTCTGGGATGAACTATGTAGATACTGGGCTCTTATTAGAATGCACTATACCTGTCCGACCACAGTATATGGTTTTGGGTCTAGTAAATAGTCTTGAGGGGGTGCTATGGAAATATACAGGATGGCTGGGCCAAGCCCTACTGCCTGTGTGTCATCTCACCTTGCGGAATTGGCTGATCCAGGCAGGGTCCACACTGGGAACATGGAAATAAAACATGCTGGGGCTCGAAGGAATGATTGGCTCAGAGAAATGTTTTTAGAAGAGTGGGGCCCATACGCCCAGACATTGACTCCAAAGGAAAAGAGTCAAATTCTCAATGTACTTACTATGTGTCTAACCACAGACCCAGGAGAGGGCACCGGTTCCCCATGCTACGAGCTCCAGAGGTAAGGGTTGGGTGGGATTAGGAGGGAATGAGTTAGGGATAGGCGGTAGAGGATCGGGAAAGAGACAATAGCAACTAAATTGTTGACAATATTACAGAATAAGTGCTATTATCTGTATTGCCCTTGTTGAATGTTAATAAGAGACAGAAGGAGCATAGGCCAACAAATGTAACCTACATACTATGAGGCAGCTAGAGTTGCTTAGGGCTCAGATCCAAATATAAAGATCTGATTGTATTTTCTCAATGTTGGAGTGGACTAATGCTACAGATAATATGGAACTGAATAGTGGGGGAGGGAGGGGGGAACACAGAATAGGAAAGAGGGGGAAAATGATGAAACAAAGAATTCATGTTCTCACTGTATTCTCCTGGCAATGTGTAAGCGTACCCACATGCTGGGAAAGTTGTTGTGTTATTAATAAAAAAGATTTGAACAAATTTGAGTGGGAGAGTCAGACTTGTAACTCCGCAAATACGATGATGGACCTGGGACCAGAAAGCCTGAATCTTTGGACAATGCCACCACCTATGTGCCAGATCTCCCTTTCTCCTGCAAAGTCTCCAGCAAAAAGGATCATCCCCTTTCCCACATTGGAAGAGATCTACCAGAGTTACCAACATTCGTAGCAAGATACGCAACTGAGTGTTAATTAAAGACAGAGATTTGAACAAGAATGAAAAAAGAGGTAAACCTCCTCCCAAAACTCTTTGGATCGGTCCCCCATCTACATCTGCTAGCCTCTTTAGTAAGAGACTTCTTGGCTAGTGTGTGTTAGGTCCATGGCTAAAGCTTTGTAGAGCTGGGCCAAAAAATATTTAAAGCAAGTGGATTCAAAAAGAATCCTTTCCCAATATTTGGGTGGTCAAAAAATATCAGTGGAATAAGGGAGAGACCCAAAACAGTGCCACATCTGAAAGTATTGAAAGAAATTCAGCGAGGAACCCCATAGTTCCTCTACCCTCTCCTTTGAGACAAAGGCAGAGTCAGTGAACAGGAAGGAGAGCTTGAGATTCCATCTAGAGTACATTGTCTGACCTCCAAAATCCCTAACAAAGGGGAAGGCTAACACTGGAGTAAAAGGGGATATTCAAGGAGAGAGCATCTGCCCTTTGCAAAGCGCCTACCAAATCTTCCACACATTCCGTAAAAACGGATGGGAGAGGACCCACTGTGCCTTCCCTGAGTCTTATAGGAATAATGGTGCTTTGAGAGGGACAAGAGCAATCCACTCCTTTTCCAAGCAGACCCAATCCAAACCAGAATCGGTCATCCAGAAGAATACTAACCTCAAGCACGCACACCAGTAGTATAGCTGTAGGTCTGAAAAGCCCAGTCCCCTACTTCCCTTAGGCATTGTAAGAATAATCCAACTGACCTGGGGTTTCTTACCCTGCCAAACAAAGGATGAGAGCATCTTCCACAGTGCTTTAAAGAAGCTTCTCAGAACATGAACTGGTAATTGCGAGAACATGAATAAAAGCTTTGCTAGTATCAACATCTTCACTGTATTCATGCACTCTAGTCAGGAGGTCACAGTGGCTCGCATTGTCTCGAGATCTCTACTGATATCATCCCAATAGTACTCTATGGTTCTGTTGGTACAATTGGGAGATGTTTTTTCGGAATACAAATGCCTAAGTATATAAAATTGACAACCATGAGAAAATCCCCTGAGAAGACAGCAGTGAGTAAAGGAACTTCTGTGACACAGGGAAGAAGGGCAGATTTCTGATGGTTTACAGCGAAATCAGATATCTTGGAAAATTGGTCTATAGTATCCACAATTATGGGTATCGAGTTAGTAGGATCATGAAGATAGATAAGAGTGTCATCAGCGAAAAGGGATACTGCATGTATCCGCCTGCCCAACTTGTTGCTCATTTCGGCCACTATACGTATGTGACATGCAAATGGTTCAATAGCTAGAGTGAAGAGTAAAGGGAATAGTGGACAGCCCTGTTTGGTTCTTCTTCCCAAACTAAAGCAATCAGAATGGAACCCATTAACTACCACCATGGCAGTGGGACTGGCATACATGGCTTCTATCCAGCAGCAAACATTGGGCCCAAAACCAAATTGCCTAAGTACTGCCATCAAATAAGGCCATTTGACTTTATTGAAGGCCTTTTCAGTATCTAGTGAGAAGACTGCATACTGTTCCACCTTGTTATGGACCCCGTGCAGCACATTAGTCAACCATCTGACATTCTTAATCCCAAATTTGTGTTTCTTGAAGCCAGCTTGGTCCAGGTAAAATGAGCTGAGAGAATTTTGGTGAAAATTGTGTAGCCGAGATTTAGCAAGGAGATGGGTCTGTAGTTACTGCACTGCAAGGGGTCTTTCCCTTTTTGGGGATCACCATGATGGAGGCTTCATAGAAAGAGGCTGGCAGTTTCCTCTGCGCCCACATGTCATTGAACACTTTGACCAGTACTAGAGCAAAGAGCTCCGGAAGAGTTTTGTAAAGTTCAGCCAGTAGCATGTCAGGGCCAGATGCCTTAGCAACTTCTAAGCTATGGATAGCGAGACGTACTTCCTCCAAGGTGAAAGGGCACTCCAGCATATCCTGCTCCCCTGGAGAGAGGCGAGGAAGGTCTGCAGCCACCAGCCAGTCACCTATCTCTTTTCCCTTAGTCACCAGCTGGATGAACAAGGATCCCTGTAGAACTTGGCAAACGCCTCAGCCATCTCCTCAAATCTATATAAGATGTTACCCTTAGATGACTGATATATTCAAGATCAGACATAAATGCTCTGCTTTTAGCCTTCATAACCTCTTACTCCAGAATAACAACAGGCCAAGACGAATAACTACATCAAACACCCTCAGCACCCCAAGTAGTTTCAGAAAAGCGTGTAAATGTACTACACAAAGGGCAATTTCCTTATCGGCCCCACTTATATGGAACTCTCTCCCTCCCGATGTGCGATCCATGGATGATTTAAAGGAGTTCAGAAAACAACTGAAATTTGTACTCTTCACTGAGTACTATGGCACAGACATCTAACAGTCTCTATTATTATAGCCTGCATATAACTTGTTTTACTGTAACGGTTCCTTGATGTTGCGTATCCCAATTTTACCTTCACTCTTTAGTTTAGTCAGTGTATGCCCCCCTGTCTCTGTTCTCCCTTCTTGTGTCTGGTAACCGCTTTGATTTAAGGAAAAGGCGGTATAGAAAACCTGTTAAATAAATAAATAAATAAATAAATAAAGAAGCAATCAGCCTGCCTTGTTTTCTTGTTCATAAAAGTGTCTCTGAGTGCAGAGCATGGTTGAGGCTATAGATTCCGTTTCAAGCAGGACCAGTTGGCCCCTTTTGCGTGTCAATTGCTGCCAGAGTCCCAGCCCTCACAGATTTATGGTGCTGTCTTTCGAGGTCCTCAATGGCCCTCTGAAGCTCCTCTTATTGCAAACCCACCCTTTCATTGAACCCACTAGAGAGGGACATTAGTTGCTCATGGAGAACTGCTTTTGCTGTGTTCCAAAGCGTGAAAACCAAACTCTCAGCTGTATCATTGAAGGACAAGTATTTATTCCATCCTTTCTCTACTGCAAGGAGGAAATCCTTGTTCTTCAAGAGCCCTCTGCATAGAGACTAGGTCCTTGGAGGTACTTCCATTCCTTTTTCATGCAACTCCAGGGATATTATAGCATGATCTGAGACATGCATGGTCTCTATGGATGATGTAATAAGTATCGGCAAGAGAGTGCAAGAGATAAACCAGAGATCAATTCTGGAGTGACTCTGATGTGCACCAGACACGTTTGTTTTATTTATTTATTTAGGTGTATTTATATACTGCTTTTCACTGAGTCAAGGCAGTGTACAAGAAACAAACTGGTACACTGTAACAATTCAACTATATATAATATGCATTGGAGAATTATGGGGATATAACTATGTACATATGCAAACTATATACAGTGGCTTTGCATGGGAGTGTCTTTACTGGACAGGTTGGGTGGGGTGTTATGTGGTGGTGATGAAATGCTCTGAGAATAGATGCATCTTCAGATGTTTTCTGAAGATAGGTCTGAGATGTTCTTGATGGTGTCTGGTAGGGTATTCCAAATTGAGGGTGCATATGGTTTGAAGGCTCATTTATAGGCTTGTTGGTTGGATTTGGTTCTGGCATGGGGGATGACCAGGGTGCTCATTGAGGAGGTACGTCTTAATCTGCTTGGCTGGGGGACTGTAGAAGAGTGTAGAGGTGTGTGGGAGGGCAGTGTGGATGGTTTTGTGAGTTATGAGTATTGTTTTGTATTTTATTCAACTCAGTAGTGGTAGCCAGTGGAGATGCCCAAGAATGGGCGTAATATGATCTTGTCCTGCTGCAGCTTGGATTATTCATGCTGTTGTATGGAGAGTGGTTTTAAGAAGAAGTGTGGATTGTGGGAGGCCGTGGTAGATAGCATTGCAATAGTTGAGCTGTGGTAGTATTGATGCTTGAAGAACTGAGCAGAAATCTGTTGGTTTGAGCAGTGGTCGGAGGCGCTGGAGGGACTTTGCTTTGTCATATATTGTTCTTGTATTTTTGTTGAAGTGGGATTTGAAGATGAACTGTTGATTATATGGGTGATTCCAAGATATGTGACTTCAGGACTGGGTCTTGATCAGTGTGTTAGTCAGGATTATGGTTATTGGGGAAGTGAAGGTGTTATCTCTGGTTACAAAGAGGGCTTCTGTTTTCTTATAGTTGATTTCAAGGTTGTTGTCTTTTAGCCATTTGGATACATCGGTGAAGCATTTCTGGTGAGTAGAGAATGCGAGTTGCATTGTGTTAAGTGTACTGTAGATCATGATATCATCGGCATAGATGTGGAGCTTGAGGTCATATGATCAGATGAGAGCCAGGCAGTTACAGAGCACATGCGATTATGTGGGCCTGCTCATCAGGCCATGGAAACATTCCCATTCACAATTTCGGATGAGCAGTTGTCAGACCACAAAAGAAGAGACCAGTAAGGCTAGCAACCATAGCTGATCATGACTGGCACTGTCAGGGCTTCCATGGCCAGTGGAGATAGTGTTTTGTCATTAAAAAGGGCCAATAAGACTGAGAGCTCCTGGATTAGGTGGCCATCTCCTCTCGGGCTTGCTAGCACTCCCCTGATTTTTCATTTTGATAAACCTTTTATAACACACCAAACATTTAACATATGCAGATTGATTATATATGCTTTAATTGATTGGTAAATGTTCATTACAACAAATTTGCATGCACTAAATATTTTAAGAGTGCTTACTAATGCACATCCTTATAGCATGGAAACTTCTATGAACTTCTATAGCCTTCACAACTTATTTTTATTTTATTTATTCAAATGATTTGGTATATCATTTTTCTTCCAGTCAAAACGGTGAACAATTAACAGTAGAAAGAAAGGGTGAAAGAGTAGTGGAGTACAAAAAGTTCTGTTACATGTAGTGGACAAGTAATGTGACAAGTTTGGTTACAAGTACTGTAGTGGACATTCAAAAGAGGAGACACAATGTGGAAGTAGTGGGGTCCATTAGTGGTAGGTAGAAAAGTTTCAACAAGCTTGACGCAAGAGTCCATTTGGTGGATTCTTTAGAGGGCTAGCATGTGCCGTAATGCTCTTGGAAAAAGTGGGTCTTTAAGCACTTTAAGTCTTTTGCTGCCTGAATAATTCTTAGGGTGGATGGCAGTGAGTTCCAGATTGTGGGGTCATAGAGTGGGAACATAAGAACATACATAAGAACATAAGATATGCCATACTGGGTCAGACCAAGGTCCATCAAGCTCAGTATTCTGTTTCCAACAGTGGCCAATCTAGGTCATATGTACCTAGCAGTTTCCCCAAGGGACACAGGTTCGACAATGATTGTATTGGTTCAAGCATTGATATCCTGGGTCCCTTCTTAATAATGGTTTATGGACCTTTCCTCCAGGAACTTGTCCAAACCTTTTTTAAACCCAGCTACACTAACAGCCTTTACTACATCCTCCGGTAACAAATTCCAGAGTTTGATTACACGTTGAGTGAAAAAATATTTTCTTTTATTAGTCTTAAATAGTTTACCCTGTAGCTTCAATGCATGTCCCCTAGTCTTTCTATATTCTGATAAGGTAAACAATCGATCTACATTTACCCGTTCCACTCCATTCATTAATTTATAGACTTCTATCATATCTCCCCTCAGCCGTATCTTTTCCAGGTTAAAGAGCCCTAACCTTTTTAGCCTTTATTCATAGGAGTATCCTTCCATCCCCTTTACCATTTTGGTGGCTCTTTTCTGAACCTTTTCTAAAATCGCTATATCCTTTTTAAGATACGGCGACCAGAATTGCACACAATATTCAAGGTGCGGTCTCACCATGGAACGATATAGAGGCATTATAATATCTTTTGTTTTATTTTCCATTCCTTTCCTTATCATACCTAGCATTCTATTTGCTCTCTTGGCCGCTACTGCACACTGGGCCGAGGGTTTTAACATGGTATCCACAATGACGCCTAAATCTTTTTCCTGGGTGGTGGTTCCTAATGGATCCACCACCCAGGATCTCAAGTGAGCATATTGGGTGCTCTTGTGAATCTACATTGGCAGGCTGAGCAGGTTTAGTGTGCTCTGTCTGCAGAGCTTTGTGGAGCTGGGAGTGCTGATTGACAGCTGGAGGTGCTGAGCAGTGAGGTCATTCTATGTATGATGGTGGGGACTTTTAATTTGATCCTAGATGTGATGGGTAACCAGTGGAGGGATTTTAGGATGTGTGTTATGTGAGAGAAGATTGTGTGTGCTGAAGTGTTCTGGATGAGCTGTAGTGGATGGATTGTGTGCTTGGGTTAGAGTTGTAGTAGTCAAGCAACGGGGTGACTGTTGCCTGACAGACTGCACAGAAGTCATCAGAGGAGAGAAAGGAGCCCAGGTTGTGTAGTGTCCTGAGTTTGTAGTAAATTGCTTTGGTGGTGTTCTGGATGTGAGCTTGAAAATTTAGTTGCTGGTCTAAGGTGACTCCGAGTTATTTGAGTTGAGTTTTGACTTAGAAGTCTGTGTCTCTGAGTCTGACTATTGCAGGATGTGTGAACTCAGGGTCCCTGTTGACATGGAGGATCTCAGTCTTGCTGTTGTTGACTGCTAGGTTTTGATGCTTGAAGCAGGCTGAGAGATTGGAGTAGTCGGGGGCAGCTGTTGAGAAAGGGGTGTATACCATTATGTTGTCAGTGTATATCAGATACCTGACATTGAAATTGTGCATAGGGGACGGATGTAGATGTTGAATAGCAATGATGAAAGTATGGATTCCTGGGGCACTCCTTGTGGCAGGGTGTATGGGAAGGATGCGGTTTGTCCTATCTTGATTTGTTGGCCATAGTGTGAGAGGTACAAGTAGAACCATGGAGGAGTTTGCCCTGCACTCCCAAATCGCGGAGTTGGTCTAGCAGTGTTTGATGTCACACTGTGTCAAACACTGAGGAGATGTCCAGAAAGAGTAGTATGAAGCCTTTAGATTTGTTCTCCACTCCTTCAATTAGGGTGGATAGTAGCGAGGTCAACAGGGATTTTGTGCTGTGGTGGGAGCAAAAGCCATGCTGGTCGAGGGGTGCGTGCTGGTTAACATATTCCTGGAGCTGGATTTGGACTGCCTTCTCTGTGATTTTTACCAGGAAAGGTATGTTGGCAATGGGTCAGAGTGGGTGATTTGGGGTCTAAGTTGGGTTTCTTGGAGGGGGTGGATGGAGGCCTGCTTGAGTGGTGGGGGGGGAGATAGATGTAGGATAGGGATGTATGCACTATGGCTGATATGATTTGTGACTCCTTGTGTCTTTTATCCATGACACCAGGCATGGGTCCAGTGGGGAGATTATTATATTGATGTGTGAGATGATGGCCTCAAGTTCATCTGGTGGTAGGTCTCTGAAGGTGGTCCAGGAGTGGGAGGCATCCATCAGCTTGATAAGAGCGGGTATAGTGAGTGGCGGGGGGGGGGGGGATTGGTGGAGCCATGCTTTGTCTGAAAATTCATTGCCATGTCCTGGGGATTGAGGGTGTTGTCTTGTCGGTGGTTGGGTGGGGTCACTTGTGAGTAATCTGATCAGGTCGAAGAGCCACCTGGGCTTTCTGAGGGCTCTAAGAAGTGTGTTCTGGTAGTACTCCTTCTTGGACTTGAGTGTGCTGTTACAGTAGGTCTTGAGTTTATCTAGGTATTGTCGCACCGCCGCCCTAGTGGCCAAAGGTTGCTAAGGTAGGTTGGGTGGACATGAGTTATATTTAGGTTTGGGTTTGGTTCTTCTATGCGGGGTCTAGGTATCTTGGTCCCAGTAGCCTTCCGTATACCAAAATCTCGCAAAAAGGAACACAAAGTCCGAGTGAGGGGAAAAAAAGGCATTTATTTCCCTCAATGCAAAAAGGTTCAATGTTTAGAATCTACATCAACTCAAAATGACCTTGATTCAGGTTAAGAGAAAAATAAACAATTATTGCATTACAGTCAGTTATGTTCACAGGGATTATATATATCAAACCCTCAGCCTGGTTCAGAAGTTATAGCTTTCAGCGTTGGTCAGGGACTCTAGGCTTCCAACCTTGCAATAACTACAATCCATTTCTGTGTCTGATGGGTCCGTAATAAATTCCACCTGCATTGGTTCAGAGTATGAGAGCTCTGAAGCCGTGTCAGCAAAGTCAGGTAGATTATCCTTAGGCTTTTCGTATAAGTTTTGTACCAGTTTCCAATGTTCTGGGCTCAAGGTTAAACCTTGCTCCTCTGCCCTCTCAATGTGAGAAACAGCCTCTTCTATCCAAAGGCTTCTTATTAAAAAGTCTTTGCTTGATAAAAGTTTACATCCTGTCTTACAAAACAGTTCGGTAGGGACAGCTCTCCCCTATCTCCTGTGCTTTCTGTATCTCAAGGTTATAGCAATTATTATCAGAGAAATATGGATTACCTTTTTCTTTTGGTTGATCCAATCGAGCTGAGGCTTGAGGCCTAGTCCTGCTGGAATCTGGCCTGGCTCGTATTGCAGGCCTTCTATTCTCCAGCCGGCCCTCGGGTGGTGTTAACCCACAGTCACACCCGTACCTTCTCTTCTCTGAGTCAGGAGTGTTATTTCTTATGGAGACCCCTTTTTCTTCCTCTGGGGAATTCTTTATACCTTGCCTCCCAGGTTGCTGGCTTCTGCCCAACTCTGGTCCAGGAACGGTTGCCCTAGTCCTTCTCTCTCCAGGACTGGCTTCCTCTTGGTACCTTCTCTCTTTGGAAAGTGTACCTGCTTTACTCCCGGTCTCCTTGCAAAGAACCTCCTCTCCGAGTTCTGCTGAGTCTGCTGGCTCTGGTCCTTCAGCTAAGACTCTTGCTTCTTTTTCTCTACCTCTCCAATCCTCCCAGCCTATCTTAAAAGGAAACTCCTCTTTCCTGGATTGGATGCTGGTAGGCATTACGTCATAAGCTCTGGGGCGTGGTTCCCTAGGCCTTAGAAAGTCTCTCTTGCTCCCCCTATCTGGCTCCTCGTAATGTGCATCCTGTGTTGGAGTCTTTTTTTCTGAATTTAAAACACTTTTCTCTGACTGCACGGGGTCTGCAGTACCACATATCCCCCCTCTTAAAATATGACGGGCTGGTGAAGCCTCTTCCACACAGCACGGAATACGCGACATAGCGTCAGCGTTAAAGTGTAGTTTCCCGGCCCCGTACTTCTTCTGACTGTTATCGACTGATATCTCTTCCGGGCGGCATGTGGTGGCGGCTGACGCCAAGAAAGCAGCCCGGTCGTGCCAGCGCCGAAGAGTATTACTATGATAAACTTGTGTGTGTCCTTTGGTATCCTGGACCTCGTAGGAAGTTGGTCCCATAGGCTTGACTATCATATGAGGCCCCTTCCACCTGGCCTCGAACTTGGGGGTAGCGCCTGATACCAGGACCATCACCTTTTCTCCCGCTTTTAATCGTCTGGGCTTTGCCCGCTGATCATAATACCGCTTTTGTTTTAGTTGACTCTCCTTTAGATTCTCGCCGGCAACTTGGGAAGTTCGTTCTAGGCGAGTCCTTAGATTCTTCAGGAATAGGGGCACCCCTATTTCCGCCTCCACGGGTTCGACCCATTGTTCCTTTAAGATGTCTAATAAGCCTCTGGGGGGCCGTCCATACAGAAGTTCATAAGGATACGTGCCTAAGGAATTCTGTCTTCTTTCCCTGCAGGCGTATAAGACGAATGGCAGCATAGTGTCCCACTCTGACATTTGTCCACCCAGTGCACGTCGGAGCATTTGCTTTATGCTCTGGTTTAAGCGTTCCACCAGGCCATTACACTGGGGGTGGTAAGCAGCAGTCTTCTTGTGGTGGATGCCAAAGGCGTCCCAAACTTGAGCAAGGTATTTTGACAGGAAATTGCTGCCTCGATCCATCAGGACCTCCTGCGGAAATCCAATCTCGCAAAATAATTTGACGAGTTCCCCGGCGATTGATTTGGCCGAAATATTTCTCAGGGGGACCGCCCATGGAAAACGGGTGGCCTGGTCGATGACTACCAGAATGTATTGGAACCCTCTGGGTGTTTTGATGAGGGGTCCCACTATGTCCATGGCTAAACGTCTTACTGGATCCGAAATCACGGGCATCGGTACTAGTGGCACTGCAGGGGGTTTATGGGGAGCCACTCTTTGACACGACGCGCAAGATTCGCAAAAGCGAGTTGTTTCTCTGAATACACCTGGCCAGTAAAATCGGGCCAAAATTTGGTCGAGGGTTCCCTGCGTTCCCTTGTGGCCCCCTACAGGATGGTCATGGGCCAACCGTAGAACCAGCAATTTAAATGCGTTTGGAACTACCAACTGTTTTCGCAGAGACCCAGTTCGAGGGTCCATACTCTCTCAGTAGAGTATCTCCTCTTCCATAATGAACCTGGGGAAGGAATTCCTTTCTTCTCGTGCCTGCTCAAAGGCATGGGCGAGTACTGGGTCTGCGCCTTGCTCCCTTTTAAAGTAAGGGAACCTCTCCATCAAATCCGCCGGTACCCAGGGCATTCCTTCTCCGGCTTCCAATGCTGCCCGTCCCTGCGAACGGCATCTCCGTTCCCTCCTTCGCTCTGCCTTAGTTTTCCGTCCTCTCCCCGAGGGTTCTCCAATGAGATCTTCGTGCGCGGGAAGGACCCCAAAAGTAGTGTCCTTAGAACATGAAGGCTCTTCACCCTCCTGGGTACAGGACCTTGTAGAAACTAGAGCCTCTCTAGGATCCGTGCCCTTCTTTGAGCTATTTGGCTGTAGCTCCGGGTTACCCATAGGCTCATTCCCACTACAGGTGGAATTTGGGACCTTATGAGGAGTTAAACCTTCCTTCAGACTTTTTCGAAATTGCGGCCAGTCACGACCCAATACCAATTCTTGTGGCAGCTTAGGGACCACGGCTACCAGCATTTCCTTTTCTATCCCCAATCCTTTAACCCATAGTTTATACACGGGGTAGCATGTAGCCGCTCCGTGAATGCACTTTATTTTAACTTGCCCTTCTGGATATTCAGGGACTGACCACCCCTGGCTTCTGATCACAAACCACAGCTTTTTCGAGATCATGGTTTGGTCAGCGCCTGAATCCAGAAGTGCTTTTGCGTTGACTCCATGTATCTTTACATTTAACACGAAGCCTTCTCGTATTGTCCTTGGGGCCTCTCCCACCAGAGCAATGCGAGAATAACACTCATTTTTCAAATGTCCTCTTTTACCACAGGCAAAGCATTTTTTAACAGATTCTCTATCTGGAGGGTTATTACTTTTCCTATTGCCATATGCTGGTCGGGAAGGGCTCCCTACTCTTTGGGCTTTCCACCCTATTGTCAGTTTGGGAGTCCCCATCTTAGGTTGGGTGACTCTCTCCGCTTCTAGGTACCTTTCAGTAAGAGCTATGGCCTCCGTAGTGGTACAGCAATTTTGGAGGATTAAAAAGTTCTGTACCCTACTTGGCACGGCTAATAAGAACTGCTCCAATATTATGGCATCCATTAGAGTTTCTATATTTTTCCTCTCTGGTTGTAGCCATTTATATGCCAGGCTCCTTATTCTATGGACCAGGGCTTTTGGTGTTTCTTCCGCCTTAAGGATAGTGGCCCTAAACCTTTTATTATAGGCCAATGGGGTAAGGCCTAGGTGATCCCTGATTGCTAGCACTACCTCTTCATAACTATCGGCTAAGGCTGGAGGCATTGACCTGTAGGCGGCCAGCGCCTCCCCTGTCAGGGATGCTGCCAGTCGGACAGCCCACTGTTCAGGTGGCCAACGAGCTGAACTCGCTATCCTAGCGAATGAGTCCAGAAAGTAGTCCACATATCACTAGGACTTAACTTTCCCACCATTAGATCACCGCATGACCACTGTCCAGTCTCTTGGTTGTTCGCTCCACTTGCACCCAACTTTTCGGCCTTGATCTTCGCCATTTCTTCCCGCTGCTGAGCTAACCAGTTTTCCATCGTCTGTAAGACGGGTAATTGCTGGGCTTGCATGACCTGCAACGCTTGGGCTTGATTTTTCAACGCCACTTCCGCTTGCTTATCGAATTGATGGGCCATCCAGGCGTAAAGCTCTTTTGGCTCCATGGCGAATCTGTGGGAACAAACACAAACAAAACAACCAAGTGTGGCTCTTCTAAACCTTTTTTTTTTTTTTTTTTATATACTTCCCCCGGCTTCCAACACAATTCAGGCAAAATTACATGTTAACTGATTGTATTTTTGAGTCAGCACTGGAATAGTAGTTTCTGTTTCATTCCGCAGCTCTCCGCTCCGCCAATCTGCAACAGGATTTTTCTTTTTCAGGATTTTTCCAATCCACTTCGGATTTAGACTATTCCACTCTGGGTTTTTCTCCTCCGGTCCAGTTTTCTAGTTACTCCGTTCCGGGTTTTGCATTTCCAGCAGCTCAGCCTTGGGGTTTTATTTTTCCAATCCAGCAGTTTAAACTTCTCTTCTTTTTGATGCAGACATAGGTCCCAAACAAATTAATATATCCTGCCAACTACGCCATTTTCATGTCGCACCGCCACCCTAGTGGCCAAAGGTTGCTAAGGTAGGTCGGGTGGACATGAGTTATATTTAGGTTTGGGTTTGGTTCTTCTATGCGGGGTCTAGGTATCTTGGTCCCAGTAGCCTTCCGTATACCAAAATCTCGCAAAAAGGAAACACAAAGTCCGAGTGAGGGGAAAAAAAAGGCATTTATTTCCCTCAATGCAAAAAGGTTCAATGTTTAGAATCTACATCAACTCAAAATGACCTTGATTCAGGTTAAGAGAAAAATAAACAATTATTGCATTACAGTCAGTTATGTTCACAGGGATTATATATATCAAACCCTCAGCCTGGTTCAGAAGTTATAGCTTTCAGCGTTGGTCAGGGGACTCTAGGCTTCCAACCTTGCAATAACTACAATCCATTTCTGTGTCTGATGGGTCCGTAATAAATTCCACCTGCATTGGTTCAGAGTATGAGAGCTCTGAAGCCGTGTCAGCAAAGTCAGGTAGATTATCCTTAGGCTTTTCGTATAGGTTTTGTACCAGTTTCCAATGTTCTGGGGCTCAAGGTTAAACCTTGGTCCTGTGCCCTCTCAATGTGAGAAAGCAGCCTCTTCTATCCAAAGGCTTCTTATTAAAAAGTATTTTGCTTGATAAAAGTTTACATCCTGTCTTACAAACAGTTCGGTAGGGACAGCTCTCCCCTGTCTCCTGTGCTTTCTGTATCTCAAGGTTATAGAAATTATTATCAGAGAAATATGGATTACCTTTTTCTTTTGGTTGATCCAATCGAGCTGAGGCTTGAGGCCTAGTCCTGCTGGAATCTGGCCTGGCTTGTATTGCAGGCCTTCTATTCTCCAGCCGGCCCTCGGGTGGTGTTAACCCTCAGTCACACACCGTACCTTCTCTTCTCTGAGTCAGGAGTGTTATTTCTTATGGAGGACCCCTTTTCTTCCTCTGGGGAATTCTTTATACCTTGCCTCCCAGGTTGCTGGCTTCTGCCCAACTCTGGTCAGGAATGGTTGCCCTAGTCCTTCTCTCTCCAGGACTGGCTTCCTCTTGGTACCTTCTCTCTTTGGAAAAGTGTACCTGCTTTACTCCCGGTCTCCTTGCAAAGAACCTCCTCTCCGAGTTCTGCTGAGTTGCTGGCTCTGGTCCTTCAGCTAAGACTCTTGCTTCTTTTTCTCTCCCTCTCCAATCCAATCCTCCCAGCCTTTCTAAAAAGGAACTCCTCCTTTCCTGGATTGGATGCTGGTAGGCATTACGTCATAAGCTCTGGGGCGTGGTTCCCTAGGCCTTAGAAAGTCTCTCTTGCTCCCCCTATCTGGCTCCTCGTAATGTTGCATCCTGCGTTGGAGTCTTTTTTCTGAATTTAAAACACTTTTCTCTGACTGCACGGGGTCTGCAGTACCACAGTATGTGGCATGGACATTGGAATCTGGATTTTCTCCACTGGCATGCTATACAGCGAAGAGCCCATTTATGCTCTCGTAGTTTGGTGGAATATCATAACGCATGTTGTCATTGCTTGGAGGATCTTGATCTTGGGGGTGCAGAGGTAACAGCAGAGATGGTTGTGTGCCATGTGTTGATTGCTGCTTTGAGGTCTGCTTCAGTCTCAAGCAATAGTTCCTTTACGGTTAGAACATAAGAACATAAGATATGCCATACTGGGTCAGACCAAGGTCCATCAAGCCCAGTATTCTGTTTCCAACAGTGGCCAATCTAGGTCATACGTACCTAGCAGTTTGTAAGATGTACCTAGGTTGGTAAGATGTTTTGCAGGAAGGACTTTTCATCAAAAGCTATGAAGCGTCTAGCTGTGGGGGTGATATCTCGAGGTGTGTAGTCAATGTTTTCCTGGGGTAGAGTGAGTGTGATGAGATAGTGATCTGACCATGAAACTGAGGTTAAAGTTGGAGGGATGTGCCCAGGAGTGGTTAGGAGGAGGTTATGGAGAAGACTAGATCTAAGGTTCCTTCTTTGTTGTGGGTTGAGGTATCGATGATTTGTGGGTATTGCAGATCTTGCATGACCTGAAGGAAGGTGGCACTCTGGTTGCTGGAGGCAGATGGTAAGTTCCGGTCCCCAAGGAGGATAAGAGTTGTGATGGATGCATGAGAGCAGACTGTGTCGAGCATGGTGTTGAGTTCCTCGCTTTGTTGAGTGGTGCCCTGTAAGCCAGGCAGATGGTGACATGTGCATTGGCTACTGTGAAGATGTTCTGGTCTGAAATTAGGTGACACTAATGGCCTTGAATTTCAGAGCTTTATGAGAGGATGAGAGAGGGTATCATATAAAAGTGGGTCTAGTAAAATATTGACCTTTCTATATATGATTGTCTATTATAATCTATATATATCTGTATCAGTAAGTGTGGGTTTTGTAAGGCAGCAGTTGCTTCATACATCACAGATTTCTTCTCTTCCAAGACAAATGGTTGAAGGAACTTGGCTGGGAAGTTTTATTTTCAAGTTGTTGTTATCAGGCTGCTAGAGTCTCTGAGCCAATAGTGAATCAAAATTAGAAGATTAAGCATGTCAAACATATCAGGACTACTGGACACAATGCTAATCACCACATCACTTACACAACATTCCCAACCAATGACCAGAAAAACAATACAAGAGTCACACCCTCAAAGTGCCAACCTACAGCACTTTGACCCCCACTTCTTGCACGAACCAGACGAATCAAAACCACCAACATACATCTGCATTACATTACCATAAGCAGTACTCTGCCAAAGTTATTTTGCCAACTAGGCGGGGCTCCCAGCTGTTAACCTATAGTTATTGTTCTCGTTAATATTATCTGTAACTTACTTATTGCACATAATGTCTGATTTGATTGCACCAAGTTTATTGAAAACTGTTTTGACTTGTAGGAAAAAAAGAGAGTTATATAAATAAATTACTTGCAGTGGAAGGTATGGGAAGTGTTGCCAGATATATATGCTTTACTTAACAAGACCTCTTTTTGAGAAAGCCTTTACTTTTGCTACTTTTGGAATGTTTTAGTTATTGAAAAAGTAACAATGTCTAAAAAGGATCATAAAGTTTTGGGTAACTTGGTGAGCATGCCTTCTTGGCAGGACACATAATCTGGTGAAGATTCACCAATTTTAAAATAGAGATCAGAAATGGTCTGGGGGATTTCTGGTGGTGCAAGAGATGGTCAGCTTCCTGATCCAGAATTCCAGGATCTTTAAAAATGTGAGGTTGCCAGGGGACCAACAGTTTTGAACACAAAGAGATTCACAATGGCTCAGTGGATATTAATTTGTCTATACTTTAATGACTTTTAGAGATATTGGACATCAGTATGCGATTAAGAATTGGGGTGGCCCCTAATGACTCAGGACTATTCAATGCATAGGAGCCAGCTCTGTGGGACTCCAGGGGACCCTACTGCCCCTTGTTATTGAAAATGGGATATTGATGCGGCATAAATATCAGCAGCAGCAATGCAAAATGGGGGACTCTCATGCAGTTTAGAGGAATTGATGGTGAAAGGAAAGATGAGATACATAGTCCAGAACTGCTCTCATTATAACTTTGCATCAATGCAGTGACAATTCTCAAGTCTACTTAATCATTTATTTCCTAGTTCAGCGAAAAAAACCTTGGTTGGGAAGTGTGGGAAGCCTGAGAACCAATTTCTTTTTGGCTTACTCTTGGCATTTCTGTTTAGTAAAACATTTTACTAAACAATTGCTTGTCTAGACTAGGTCCATACATATTAGGAAATTTGCTGCATGACCCCCTAACTAGAAAAGTATTTGCAGGGAAATGAAATCATAAAAAGAATATGATGGCATCAGGAATGCAAAACATTAAAAATCAATTGAATTGAAAATGAATAATGAATAGCAAGTAGCAGACATTATCATTTCTACAAAAACAAAAGAACTCCGAAAGGACAAGCAGATGAAATGCAGAGTTAAGACCAAAATATAGTTAGTAACACAGCACAAAAACCTTCAGAACTACTCTTTCTAAATCCCACTGGAGAATTCGGAAGAGACACTTACATAATGGAACACACTGTTATTTTACTATGCCTTTTCATGGTTGCCAAGGGCAACATATCATGAATTGTTCATAGCAAGTGACTTTGTCATTGGTTTTATATACTCTAGGAATTATTGTGCAGGGGTTATTTATAGAATTAGAGGGGGTGATTATAAGTCTCGGTAGACATGCATTTTTCTATTTGGCTTAATTGTTCTGTAGGATAAAAGGTTAATATTCACATGAGAAAATGTCAATGTTGATATTCAATCCTGGAGAACAGAGAGAAAATGCTGATTGCATTCAATAAGAAAGGCTGTTGGATGGTAATTTGTCATTGAAACAATTTTATCTCTGTTATAGTATATATGCAGTAGATATAAATTTCCTATGCAGAGCATGGTGATAGATGATTGTCCTTCTGTAGTACTTCTTAGTAACTCATTTAGCGTAGGTCATTGGTAGATTTGGTACATTGTTCTGAATTGAATTTTTATGACATATGGCATGCAAGTAGGGATTTTTGTTGTTGTTGTTTTTACCAAATTGCTCTTAAATTTTAAATCTGTTTCCCATGGAGCCCAGTAGACAACCCTATTATAGGTCACGCTAACATGCTAAAATAACAATATAATAATAATAATTAAGTCAAATGTTAAAAAATGTATGTTTAGAGAGTCTTAAGGGAATGTTTACAAAGCAGCAGTAGTGGCCTCCATGTGATATTGGAGCTGCGGCCCCCATGACTTCAAGGAGGGCCACGGGGCTTTGATATTGCATGGAGGATGCTACCGCTGCTTTGTAAGCAAACCCCTTAGAAAGCTACATAAAACAGCTGCATATTAATGCGAACATGGAGATCAGAATCGCAACATTCAGGTCAGGGTGTGCACAATTCCAGCGAGGGCAGCACAAGGTGATGCAGGGCCATGTGTGCAGACTCATTACGGGGCCTCATTTGCATAGCCACTGGACCTCATTTGCATACATTTTATTTATTTTATTTTAAAATGTATATGTTGCCCATCAAAATTTTAGGTGGCTTTAAAAGCAGCCCTTCACAAGCCTCTTTTTTGTCCTGGAAATGACTTAGGGACACATTTATTATATATTAATGTGTGTTAAGTGCCAACTGTGCCAATAGAAATAAATGGGTGTTGCTGAACTTAGCGCATTTTAACATTTGTGAATGTGCATTAACTTTTAGTAGACATTGCCACTTAATGAGTGTCTCAATGCCATTTGCATGGGCAGTGAGGATTAAGAGACTACCAGATTTCTACATTACTATACTCCAGTGTCCTACATCTAGGCACATTAGGAAGTAACTATAACACCCTGCTCATTTAGAATCCATAGCAAAACTGCCATATCACAACAGTACTATCAGGACTCACAAAGCAACAAACCATACCTATCAAAAGGCAACATTGCAAATATTAAACCAATCATCTCCTACTGGGAAAGATAACAAGTGGGACTGTCACATAAAAACTACATTGAACAGAATACTGCAGCTTGGTTACACATGCAAAAAAATAGTCATAAGAACATAAGATATGCCATACTGGGTCAGAACAAGGTCCATCAACCCCAGTATCCTGTTTCAACAGTGGCCAATCTAGGTCACAAGTACCTAGGAGTTTCCCCAAAGGACACCAGGTTCCACAATGTTTGTATGGGGGCAAGCAGTGGATTTCCTCGGGTTCTCTTTAATAATGGTTTACGGACCTTTCCTCCAGTAACTTGTCCAAACCTTTTTTAAACCCAGCTACACTAAGAACTTTTATTACATCCTCCGGTAATGAATTCCAGAGGTTTGATTAAGTGTTGAGTGAAAAAATATTTTCTCGTATTAGTCTTAAATAGGTTATACTGTAGTTTCATTGCATGTCCCCTAGTCTTTCTATATTGTGATGGTGTAAACAATCATCCACGTTTACCCGTTCTACTCCATTAATTTATAGACTCTCTATCATATCTTCCTCAGCCGTCTCTTTTCCAGGTTGAAGATTCCTAAACCGTTTAGCTTCTCTTCACCGGTATCTTTCCATCCCCTTTACCATTTTGGTGGCGCTTTTCTGTACTTTTTAATAACACTATATCCTTTTTAAGATACGGCATCCAGAATTGCACACAATATTCAAGGTGCAGTCGCACCATGGAATGATACAGAGGCATTATAATATCCTTTCTTTTATTGTCTATTCCTTTCCTTATGATCCTAGTATTCTATTTGCTTTCTTGGGGGCCACTGCTGCACACTGGGCGGAGGGTTTCAACAGGTTTTCCACAATGACGCCTCATCTAAATCTTTTTTCCTGGGGGGTGGCGGTTCGCCATAATATGGAACATTGC
>CM066044.1:118187296-118331053 GCA_033557465.1 Ichthyophis bannanicus
CTGCAGGCGGAACATGCCTGTGGTGGCAGCTGGGGCACAGTGCGGACTGGGCAGATGCCTAGGTGGCACTTAGGAATGCTGAAAAAAGTACAGCAGCCAGACAGCAACTGATGAGGGCCCAATGGGCACGAGTGTGTTTATTCACAGTGTCACCCAGCAGGTACCTCCAAGGGCACAGAACATTGGCAGGCGGTGTTGGGGGGAAGCGTGGACGTCTATGCAGGCACCCCTACCCCAGAACACGCACCATAGGCAGCCGCCTACCTGCACACTGGATGGCCACTGAGACTGCCGCCACCACCAGCCCAACAACCAGCCAGAAGGGCATGTCAGCATGGCTGGCCAGAAGGGCAGGGTATGAAGCTGGTACGAGGCGGGGCCGGCCCAGTGAGCATATCTGCCCAGGAGACCCGACCATCGGCCTAGGCCCCTGTAGCTAGAGGGCCAGGAACCGGCCCATGCACTGCCAACAGACAGGCCCTAGCCAGCAACGAACAGTCATGGTATCACCAGCCCGGAATGCCACTGTCTCTGCTTTTTTTTTGGCAACATGGTGGTGCCAGTGCCCACACAACCAAGTTTGAGATTCAGAACGCGCAGAACAAGCTCACAGCGTTCAAGGTCCCAGCTGTGGTTCCTGACCAATCTAGTCACCATATTTATACCCACTACTAAAATGTAGGCTAATACAGACAGAACCTTTATTGCAGATGTGTATAACATAGCCCCCAAAACACACCCTACATTTTACCCTACAGAGCCCACAAGACACCCATAAACAGGAGCATTAACCTAGCAGGCATTAGTAAATCCCAACTGCAGTCCTGGAGCATCCCGGCCACCAAACACCATATCAGCGTTCCATTTTTCTGCCATCTAATAAAGATGCCTGTGCTGACTAATTTATTATGCCAACCCCCCAATTTGGTATGCACAGATGTCATCATCAGGACTATATTCATGAGGGGACAGCATGAAAACCCGAACAGTTGTTTGGCACACCAGCGACTGGAGTTGGGAACCTCTGCCGGTATAACAGCAGCAGCGACAACAGCCGGGCCAAGAAACACCCACAACCCACAGGACCTCCATTATCCAGTGCCTCCTCGCGAGAGGCAGGACATTGGGCCTCCCTGCGCTCCTGCAAACTCCCAATACTAGCCACTTGCATACCTTAGCAATGCCACCCTAAACCTGGGGGAATACGCGTACACAGCTATCAAAAAGGTTGCTATGACATTACTGGCCAGACAGGCAATTCCTAAGTATATCAAGTACATATTCTTCTGATGAGCTGCATCATGGCAGCCTTTATGATGTCTGTTATGGAGTGTGCCTACAGGCGTTCTGTGTCTCCCGACAGTGTTTACAACGCCTGGGGAGTGTTTTATTTTTTTTTTTTTCGTGGCACACCCCTAACCGGTATTGCGCTACCATAGCAATTTCAACCCATGCTCTGCCACTGTGCCCAGGACTGCGAGGACGAGGTGGCCAGGGCTGCCCAAACACCTCATATAGT
Organism: Ichthyophis bannanicus; assembly: GCA_033557465.1. Taxonomy (NCBI): domain Eukaryota; kingdom Metazoa; phylum Chordata; class Amphibia; order Gymnophiona; family Ichthyophiidae; genus Ichthyophis; species Ichthyophis bannanicus. Next base: position 118,188,816 of record CM066044.1, read on the forward strand.
TGTACAATGACTGGCCATAGAGTGGAGCGCGTTATGGTGGTCTGTATAGTCCACCTAGCTGTGGGATTAGGCTGCAAACACCCTCCACCAGCCAACACTGCCAGCCACTAGCGTTGCCAGTATTAGACCTGCCAACTCCCTGCCAAGTAGTGCCATAATGAGGAGCCACCCGGGTACCATGGGTATAGCTCCGGACAGGCGTGGCCTGCCGCCAGGATGACCATCCTCGCACAGCGCCGCATAGACAGGCAATGGCTAGGGACATTGTATTACCCGGCAACCACCTGCACAGCACAGAGGTGGCCACAGCATTGCTCCATGCTGCGGAGAGTCACTCTCATCCCTGACTGAAGCAGTGACCACGGCAATGGCTAGGCTTCCCCCATAGTGCTGCTTGTATAGTATTTTCGGCATCTCATGTTATGCGCTATATTTAGGCGCTTACCCTTTTGGGGCCCAATCACTGACGTATACTGCTTGGTGTCTAGGTATGCTGACATCCCGAAGCTTCTGGCGGGTGCCACAACATCTTCCCACAAGCGCTACATGCACTATTGGACTAGCCTAGCTAATTAGACTGTCTGCAGCCTGCCGATCATTGTCTTAGCCATGGCAACACCTTGCAGGGATTTTGCCAGCAGCGGTCACCTGGCAGGCTTGCTTGTAGGAGAATATCAGATAGTTGCAGATGTGGGCTCATTGCCAGTCCTTAGGTATATTCAGGCCTAATGTCTGTCTGCTATCTGCTTTATGGAATGTGTATATGAGCTGCATTGAACTGACACCCTGTAGCGATGTCCTGTTCCCCAGGCCAGGACAGGGAGGCCGTGATGGTTCCCTCATACTCAGCCTCCATTGCCAGAGGAGGGTGTAGAATGTGAGGGTCTGTTGGTGGGAGACCCTGTTTATACCACCCTCAGCCCCCAGAGGATGGGTTGGAGATGGTGGTACATAATCTGCCCTTAACATGCCGGCGGTCCATAAGACGGCCTAAACCCCTGACTGAAGCACGACACAAGATGTATCCAAGGTCGCTGATGCTGCTTTTTTTTTTTTTTTTTTACAAGAAGAAAACACATATACTCCCAACACAATCAGACCATAGCTGCCCAGGAAGCCGACCCTGCCAGCATGGCCTGTTTCTTACCATGCGAAGGTGCTGTGGACACTTGGCCCTGCCTGGCACGCCCCACCCTCACCCTCAGAGCATTCCGTGAATACAGTACCCCGCCCACCCCAACTGAACTGACAGCGCCTAAGTGGTAAGCACCTACTCTGCTGACCCCCCCAAGCCCCTAACATCACCACGGTCAGCTATCCCCTACCCAGAGCCAGAAGGTGCCTGTGCGCGCGTGCATACCCCATCTTGTGCATCATCCTGTAGACTGTTGATTCGGCTATTGTGCAGTGCATTCATAGGGGCTTCTGGCTACGGGTAGGCGTTAACCCTATCCTGATCGATCACAGCAGGACAGTTTGTGTGGGTGACGTGCCAGCCTCCTATCTGCAGCCAGCCAGAGGCGTTTGTTCAGCAGACTATAGCCCACTGAGTTGACTTCACTGCCTGTGCGAGCCAGACCACGCATCATGCGGCCGTTCAACACACCACCAGTGCGCGTCGTCATTTGATAGGCTGCCTGTCCAAAGCATTGTTCTATTTTTTAACGGTACATTAGTGCTGACCAGCAAAACACACCTCAGCACCGTACCCTGTAAACCCACTACCCACCTAGGTGAACGACTGATCAGACCCAGGCCCAGCCTTTATACCTCACGGCCCGCGCCCTATAAAAGTGCACCGTCTTAGGGCACCTTATGGTTACAGTCCATATAAGGTCGCCTTATAAAGGATATAGCGTCCTATGGAAGCCGCCTTATAAGGTGCCCTATAGAGAAGGACATTATAGGTGCCGTGACAGCGGACCAGTGCAACTTTATAATGCTGCTCCTGTGGAGTGCCCTTATAGGTGTGCCTTATGACAGCACCACATCTAGGTTATGCGCCACGTGAGGGTGTATTATAGACCTGGAAGACCAAATAATTTAAAATACAAATAATAATAATGCCCGTCAAAAGAAACAATACTTACATGCTGATCACAGAGCAGATTCCCAGCCAGAGCCACCCATAGCAGAGTAGATGAAGATAGCAGTGAATCCAGGCTGGACACTGGACGTTTTTAAGCTAAACACAGGTCAGGAAATTGCCCTATGGGCTAACAGAAAACAAATGTAAAAGTGCCTCACGAGCCAGAGAGACACAACTCCATGCCATCAGAAAAGCTAGCGAAGAGTCATCACCTGATGCAATATCATTGCTGGGAGGCTCGAGGTGGAGCTCGGAGATCGCGGTACGTAGCATAGAGGCACAGCTCACAAGCAGAGCAGTTAGACAGAGTCGTGCGAGAGGCTACGAGAGAGCCTAGCTGGAAATAGGAAACAGAGCCGTGGAAGAAGGAAGACTCTGCAATGAGGATAATGATGAAAGTTTGAATGAAAGCCTGAACCTGATTACAACGAAGTAGTTGGAAGGGAGATGCGAGTCTGAGACCAGCTGCCGAATCAGAGTTTGAGAGTGAAGGCAACGGCTAAACGTGGAAGGAGCTTCAAGATGGAGAGGGTAAGGCCCCCCCCCCCCCAAAAGCCAGGACAGGGAAAGCTTCAGATATCAAGAGGCAGCCCCAGAGTAGTATTACTGTTAAGCAAAGACCCAGGTTGGCAACAGAGCCGTGGGCTGAGAGAGAACGGTAAAAGACAAGCAAGTTTTTACTTTTACCCTGAAAGAGGAAAAACCCAGACCGGCGATGTGGCAGTGGAATGCAGCAATGCACAGAAACGCATCAAAGCCTTATGAAGCCAGCATATGATGATGAGTACAGATAAGTTTACTTACCCTTATACCAGGCCATAGGGAGCCGAGTTACAAAAGCGCTTTTTTACCAGAAGAGGTTTGTATCTCTGGAGAGGCATTTACGATTAAGAGAGCCAAAGTACTGACCAAAACTGCCGTTTCATAACTACGAGACTGCTCACAGGAACCTAAGCCAGTCAGATCCGACGAGGTAAGCCAATTATACCCTAATAGAGGTTGCAAGAGGAATGTTATAATTCACCTAATAGCTACCAGCAGTGGAGAGGCCTCTCAGCAGAAGCATAGAGTGAAGACGTCGAGTATAATTCTCGTTCCACACACTACTCACAGCAGTGAGGAAGAGAATCCCGGCAGAATCGAGGAGAGACTGTTAGAAGACGTCCCTAATGTTGAAAGGGAAGAGATATTAAAAGCAGGGTTGAGGATATGCAGTGTGCGACATCAGAAGCTGAACCAAGCACTGAATACATGGACTGTAACGATTTCAATAGCAGACAGCATTTCCTCACTGTGATAAAAGGAAGTAAGAGCTGAGTAAGCAAAAAACAGTAAAGAAGTGGTTTTTTTGTATGCTTACGAATGACTGTTTGATATACCTTTACTTTCCTTGTTAAAGAGCTGAAAAGAAGCTATTTTTGTTCGTATTTTGTTCCTTTTATATGCCCAAGAAGGGTTGTGCTTTCCTTTGTTCACACCACAGCAAAAAGTCCTCTTGGAAGGGGAAATAAATCCCTTGTTAAAACCTTACCACAGTTTCACAACTAAGGGGCTTGTTTACAAAGCCGCGGTAGCGGTTTGCGATCGTAATCGGAGCCGCGGCCCCATTGATTTCAATGGGGCCGCGGTTGCGATCGCGATTGCGAACCACTACCGCGGCTTTGTAAACAAGCCCCTAATTCTTTAACTGGCTATCAACAACTACAACTCCCAGAAGGCCAGGCAAGGCCTCCATAACAGAATTAAGTCAGTTTAACACAAGCCCCAGCGCAGTGCCCTACTCCACCAGCAGGGTTCAGCACAAAGGGGTGACACATGTCAAAGCTGATGCCTCAGCCAGCCTTATGCATTAGGCACACTGGGGGATCAAACTCGTTACCCCTGTATCATCAGTCAGTGTATTAACCATTGTGCTACTCCTCTTTTTCTATGTTTGTATGTCTAGGTGCCTACTTAAGATTACCACGCGTTAACGCGCTTAGCGGCGCTTCGCCCAATAATGTGCGCAGCAGCGCACGTTATCGCGCGATAATCCCATTTTGCTACTTTAAGACTGAAACGCCCACTCCTTTTATGGCAGCCTGCACACTATCGCCGGGTGCACGTTAAGACAGTTTAGTAAACATACCCCATAGAAACATAGAAAATTATGGCAGATAAAGACCATATGACTGATCCTATCTGTCCATCCATAAGAACTATTAAGTTCTACAATCCCTAGGGTCAGTAACTGTTTGGAAAAGCTTGTGACTTGGTGCAAGGATGGTTAGAGAAGCTTTTAAACTAGAAAATAGGGGAAAGCCGACAGTCACCCAGGAGCGCAAGGTTCGGACAAAGGTATCCTTGAAGGATACTACCAAAAGCAGTGAGGTTCCAAAAGGGAGTATAGTAGCCCAAATGCCCTTGAGTAAGGAGCAGACAGAGCATAAAGATTCCCAATTACCCATGCCTACCAATAGCCAGATTAATATTAATAAAATACAGTCTCTAAATGCTTGTATGCCAATGCTAGAAGTCTAAACCAATAAGATGGGAGAATGAATTAGAATATATAGCATTAAATGAGAGGTTAGATATGATTGCACTCTCAGAGACATGGTGGAAGGAGGATAACCAGTGGGACACACTGTGATACCTGGATACAAACTATATCCGCTAATGATAGAGCTGAACAAATTGGTGGAGGGTTGCGCTCTATGTTAGAGAGGGCATTGAGTCAGAAAGGATTAAAGTTTTGCAGGGACCAAAATATGCTGAAGAATCTCTATGGATTGAAAAACCATATAACAAGTGGAAGGAGATGTCATAGGGAGTATACTATCGACCACCTGGCCAGAAAGAACAAAAGGAAGATGAAAAGAACAAAGAAATCAAGAAAGCTAACAAAAAGCCACAACAGAGTAGTAATAATGGGTGATTTCAATTACCCCGGTATCGACTGGGACAGTGTCACAGCAGGACAAGCTAAAGAGATAAAGTTTCAAGATGAAATAAATGACTGCATCTAGGAGCAGCTGGTTCATGAACCGACCAGAGGGGAAGCCATACTGGACCTAGTCCTTAGTGGAACGCCAGATCAGGTGCAAGAAATAAGGGTTGTTCGAACACTTGGCAATAGTGAACATAGAATGATCATGTTAGATTAAATCATTGGAGGACTGAAAGAAAATGAATACACAGTACTACCTTTTAACTTTCAAAAGGGTGACTATGATCGCATGAGGAATATAGTTCGGAAAAAAACTAAAAGGAGCGGTTCCAAGGGTTTAAAGACTTACCAGCAAGCTTGGGTGTTATTTAAAAATACTATCCTCGAAGCCCAGACCAGCTGTATTCCACGCATTAAGAAAAGAAAGTGGAAGAAAGTCCAAAAACTGCCATCATGGTTTAAAGGTGAGGTCAGAGAGGCTGTTGCTGCCAAAAGAGCAACCTTCAGAAAATGGAAAAAAAGAGCCAAATGATGAAAACTGGAAACAGCACAAGCACTGGCAAGTTAAATGCAAAGCATTGATAAGGCAGGCAAAGCGGAATTCGCGGGAATTTGAGGAAGAAACTTGCTACGGAAGCAAAACACGAACGAAATAAAGACTTTTTCAAGTACATTCGTAGCAAAAGGCCTGTGAGAGAGTCAATTGGACCATTAGATGATAGAGGGGTAAAAGGGGCAGTAAGAGGAGACAAGGCTATAGCAGAGAGACTGAATGAATTCTTTGCTTCGGTCTTTACTGAGGAAGATGTAGGGGTGTTACCCAAGACTGAAGTGGTATTTAAAGGTGATACTGCAGAGGAATTGAGAGAAATATCGCTACACCGGGACGATATATTACAACTATTTGATAAACTGAATAGTAGCAAATCACCTGGACCGGATGGTATACATCCCAGAGTGTTGAAAGAACTGAAATATGAGATTGCAGACCTGTTATTGGTAATCTGTGAACTTTCATTAAAATCATCTGTAATACCTGAAGATTGGAGGGTCGCCAACGTAACACCAATTTTTAAAAAGGGTTCCAGGGGTGACCCGGGAAATTACAGACCGGTGAGCCTGACGTCAGTACCAGGGAAAATGGTAGAAGCCATCATAAAGAACAAAATTACACAGCATGTAGATAGTCATGGCCTAATGGGGAGACAGCCAACATGGCTTTAGACAAGGCAGATCTTGTCTTACTAATCTGATCTGTTTTTTTGAAGGTGTGCATAAACAGGTAGACAAAGGTGAGTCGGTTGATATAGTGTATCTGGACTTTCAGAAAGCTTTTGACAAGGTCCCCCATCAGAGACTTTTGGCGAAGCTAAAAAGTCATGGGATAGGAGGCAGTGTACTATTGTGGATCGGGAACTGGTTAAAAGATAGAAAGCAGAGGCTAGGGCTAAATGGCCAATATTCCCAATGGAAAAAAAGGTGAATAGTGGAGTACCCCAGGGATCTGTACTGGGTCCGCTACTTTTTGACATATTCATAAATGACCTGGAAAAGGGAATAACTAGTGAGGTAATCAAATTTGCAGATGACACAAAACTGTTTAAGTTGTTAAAACCCAAAAGGATTGTGGAAAACTGCAGGAGGATCTGGATAAATTGGAAGACTGGGCATCCAAATGGCAGATGAAATTTAATGTGGACAAGTGCAAAGTTATGCACCTAGGAAAGAACAACCCACACTATAGTTACAAGATGCAAGGCTCCACATTAGAAACCACCACCCAGGAAAAAGATTTAGGAGTCATCGTGGATAACATGTTAAAACCCTCCGCCCAGTGTGCAGCGGCGGCCAAGAAAGCAAATAGAATGCTAGGTATCATAAGGAAAGGGATGGAGAATAAAACAAAGGATATTATAATGCCTCTGTATCGCTCCATGGTACGACCGCACCTTGAATATTGTGTGCAATTCTGGTCACCGTATCTTAAAAAGGACATAGAGTTATTAGAAAAAGTACAGAGAAGAGCCACCAAATTGGTGAAGGGGATGGAAGGCTACTCCTATGAAGAGAGGCTAAAAAGGTTAGGGCTCTTTAACCTAGAAAAGAGGCGGCTGAGGGGAGATATGATAGAGGTGTATAATTAATGAATGGAGTGGAACGGATAAACGTGGATAAATTGTTTACGCTATCAGAATATAGAAGGACTAGGGGGCATGTAATGAAGCTACAGGGTAAACTATTTAAGACAAATAGGAGAAAATATTTCTTCTCTCAACGTGTAATCAAACTCTGGAATCTGTTACCGGAGGATGTAGTAAGGGCTGTTAGTATAGCTGGGTTTAAAAAAGGTTTGGACAAGTTCCTGGAGGAAAGGTCCATAAACCACTATTAAAAAGGGACCCAGGATATCAATGCTTGGCCTAGTACAAGCACTGCAGAACCTGTGTCTTTTGGGGAAACTGCTAGGTACGTATGACCTAGATTGGCCACTGTTGGAAACAGGATACTGGGCTTGATGGACCTCGGTCTGACCCAGTATGGCATTTCTTATGTTCTTATGTTCTTATGTTCTTAGTGGTTCTCAATCCACAAAAAACTGAGTTTGGAATGGACAATTGAATGAGCTTATCTGGAAATTGATGGTTGATGATATTGTTGTGTTGCCAAAAGATTCACTTAGAAACCTGGGAATATTGCTGCAAAAACATTTGACTTTTGAGATCAGATATCAACTGTTGTACAAAAAATGTTTTGTTTTGTTTTTCAAACCTCTTGCTGGTAAGGCAGTTAAAACCTTTCTTGACTGCCCTTCATACAGGAGTGCATTTATTTTTAATAAGCACTTTAGACTATTGTAATCTCCTCTATATTGGATTCCAGGATCTTGATTAGGCTTGGTTAATGTCTGACAGTATACTTAGATATGGTTTTACAGAATTTCTGACACAAGAACATGGCAAAAGAAAAATCTCTGGAGTAAAGATTCACAAGGCAAAACATCCAGTTAGCATTTTTCATAGCGCTCCATACCAGACAAACTTTGGGCCATTCAGGAAAAGGGAAGGAAGATATCAGCAGAGGAGAACAGACTGGCTAGAACCAGACCTCATGGAGAAGGAATGGCTCTTCTGCAAGCTGCCTGCCTTCCAACACCAAGGTTACTAGTTTGAAACTAGCCTGTAATTAAACTACAGGGGAATACCGATTCTGGATTTTCCGATGTCCTTTTTGGGTTAAAAACAATATGAAACAGTGTTATTTTGCATGCTGTTTCAAACAAATGCACAGCTCTAGAAATGAGTAGGGAAATGATTTGGTTTTAGCATTTGCCTTTTTCCCAGTAGTAGCTCCAGGCAAGCTAAATTCAACTACATAGGTATTTTCCAGTCCCTGGAAGGTTTATACTCTACTGGGGACATATCCAAAAGGATTAATGTACTTAGCAGACTTACTAACTGTTTTAATCCTGATGAGTGGGATATTCCATGGCACCATACCCGATTTGTGCTACTGAATATCTCTTCTTAGCCCAGCTGAAACACCTGTTGCTAAGTGTCAGGGCATTCTGACGGTAGAGCAGGGGCATAACCAAGGTTAACCAGTCAGTGGTGATATTGAGTCATTCGCCAATTAATCCAACCAGCTAAAGTTAGGCCAAAAAAATTGGACTATTCCATTGACTCTCTTGGTGATTCTTGCTTTGGATCCAAATAGCAATTGAATCTTAAATTTATTATTATTTTTTTGCAATTATGTCTTGCTTCTTAACTTGAAGATTTCTGTTTTTCCAAAAGCAACTCCAGAAAACTAGGTTTTTTTAATGCATCCTAGATTTCTTGAGTTGAGGGCATCTTGGGTTTTTTTTAATTTCCTTGTAAATATATAATTAATTATTAGAATATTTCTTATGCTTTTTTTGAGCCATCTCAACTGGTAGCGTTTTTGAGTATAAGATAGTTCAGCATTGTCAAGTACTATAGTCTCTTACTTTGAGTCATTTTTACCAACACTTAGCTCAAGCTATCTGCAACGCAGACCATAGGAATAAAAGGGCCATGCAGCAGATACAGTAGCTCAGGCAAAGTGTTAGTAAAAGGGGCCCTTAGATTTTAGAAATTTGTAAACATGCCCACATGTTGATATTCTTTATTCTCGCCTAGATCTATTTTCCTCATTTGTTATTTTTTTAGTTCATCTGCTGTATTATTCTTAGACCCCATTTGAGGACTACAGTATGAGGTGGCTAATTATTTTTTATTCTTTATTCTATTTGATGCTAATGTATATTGGGATCGGGAAATTGTTTTTGGTTTATTTTATTTAGTTATTTAGATATAATAGATTACTAGGTAAAAGATACATCATAGTGGTGGTAATGATTATTGCAACAAACACTAGACAAATCACACAAGGCAGGGTTTTAACAAGATAAAAATTAAAATCTGTTCAAGTGTATTTTTGAAGTGTATTGTAAAAATCTGACTGGTTTGTTCTTTGGGGCAATCCATGGTATACACATTATTCTTTGCCTACTCAAGCACCATAATTCAAAGGCATAGATTTTCTTCCTTTCTCTTTTTCATTGTTCAACTTTTGCATCCATATGACGCTATTGAAAATACCTTGGCTTGGACAAGTCAAATCTTTGTATGGAAAGAGACATCTCTGCTCTTCAGAATCTTGTCTAAGTCCTTCATAATCATTCTGCCAAGGGCAATGAGTCTTCACTGCTTGTCATTTCTTTATTGATTATTGACCCAAGCAGGTTAGAATTGTCTACTATTTCAATTCTTCTCCATCAACAAAGGACTTATTAATTATTTTGCCAGCTGTCTGGATCTTTGTCTCCCTTAAATTAAGGTGCAGGCTCATTTTAAGACTATGTTCCTTGATCTTGACAGGAAAATGTTTCAGATCATCTTCACTTTCTTTCTCAATGGAGAAAGATAAATAGTGGAACATTTCAGGGACTGTAGAGGGACAGAGATTTTTAATATATTTAGATATGATTTGGAAAAAGAGGTGATAGATTTTCTATGTGTAACAGGTGCCTCTGTGTTAAGTATGCTACATATTAATGTATCCAGTCATGTATTAACTGCCAGGAACATGCTGAACACGGCCCCAATAGCTTACATGGAAGTTTTGCACATAACATGTATTACAAATACATGTTAATTGCACAGCCTTACTAGCAGTTAGCAAAAGGACCCTTTAATGTGGACAAACACAAAGTGATGCATATAGGGAAAAACAATTAAAATTATAGGTATACTAACTCTGGTGTCTGTATTGATCTCGGGGTCAAGGTGGCCAATCTGTTGACATCCTCTGCTCAGTGAAGCATGTTTACTAAACTGCGCTACCGGATAGCACCATTTTCATCAGCATAGACCAAGTGTGTTACTTTAAAATTTACTGCGTGCCAAAAATGTGGCCATGCCAAAAGCTCCAGGCTACCTGAGCAGCGTGGGTTGGGGCAGAGACTTGGCAGATTCAGGGGCAGAGCGTGAACATTGTGAGTAGCATGGGTATCTTTGGCACATGCTTACAGCAATGTTGCACTTAGCATGGGTGCAGTTACTGCCACTTCAGTGGGTGGCGTTAAGTACACCTGTGCTGATTGTGCAAAGGAGAATGAACATGCAGGTGGTGTGAGACCCGTGCTAGCTATATGTGAACATGCGGGCATATTTCCATTTTATAGCACAGGTCAAGCACCACCCCAATGCTTGTTTTTTGGGCAGAACACATGGTACAGTAAGCTGTGTGCGCATAAAATATCAGCTGTGCAGCTTTTGAAGGAAGGTTAAATTTTTGGGCACCACATAGCGACAGTCAGAGTTATATACTTTAAAATTTGACTACACGTCAGAATACAGTATGTACACCACATTGATTTTAATCAAATTAAATGAAAATAGATGATCACTAAATGAAACGGAAAATTTCTAGTAATTACAATCACAACTTTTAAATTTTAAGATGTCTGTGTGTTTTTCTATCAGAATCAGAACCGTAATCTTTGTGCGCTCTGTTATAAAGTATGTGGGCTTGCGCGGCGAGGTGTGTGCACGCGCATACGCGCACAGCTTAGAGGGAACAGTGATCCAGACAGTATTAACAAAAAAGTTGTCCTGAAGAATAATAATAAGAAGAATGTGTATACCATGGACTGCCCAAAGAACAAACCATCTGGAGAGTTATCCATACTGTGGTGCAGAATATCACCACTGTACAGCTAATTTCCATCTTCACCCTCATTCCACACACAAGTCACCCAGAACTATCTGCTTAGGCAGTCAGTAACAATATTCAATGACAATATCTTTAAAATACTGCTAACTATCCCAGCTAGCAGCACTTACCTGGATCCACTAAATATTGACACATTGGGGTATGTTTACTAAACTGCGGTAATCGTGAATAACGAGCATTATGTAACGTTAACGATCGTAAGCGCATCATAACGCGCTTTATGACGCGCTTACGATTGTTAACGTTACATAACGCGCGTTAACCGTAGTTAACGATCGTAAACTCCCGCGGCACGGTAAAACACCACAGAAGGTGGAGAGAGGGTGAAGAGAAGGGGTCAATGGGCGGAGAGTGGGCGGGGAGAGGCTCCCTTCACACTAACGTGCTGATATGAAGAGCTCAATTCCAACATGAATGAAAACCTGCCGTTAAATGCACATTACAGGGGAGAGAAACCATTTCAGTGTCAGCAATGTACAGCCCAGGCAGGGAAACCTAAAAGAAGTGATAAGTGTGATACATGTGCACAGAACAAAAGGGCACATAAACACTGAAAATGACCCAACAAACTGGAAAAAGACCATAACCAAGCTGGCCAATAGTGGTAGCAATGAGAAACATCAACCCCTCCCCACCCCCCCCGAGTAAGCTCCATAGAACAGATATAAATCGTGGAAGGGTCTATACTCCGCCCCCATACAAGGTGAATGAGCCCACAGTGATATAGCGCTGCTCAGGTTTTTCCCCACCATCGGACAGGGTTTGTATGGCGTGCACATGTCCCGCAACATCAGGGCGGGCATGTCGGAACGGCAACTGGACAGATGCCGGAGAAGGGGATACAGAGGGCCGCAGGCGGCACATGCTGTGGTGCAGCTGGGCCACAGTGCAGACTAGGGCGATGCCTAGGTGGCCCATACGAATGCTAAAGCAGCAGAGCAGCCAGACAGCAACTGATGAAGGCCCAACATGGGCACGACTGTGTTTCCCACAGTGTCACGGGGGATAGTACCCAGCAGCTACCCCCAAGGGCACGGAACATTGGCAGGCGGTGCTGGGGGGAAGTGTGGACACCTATGCAGGCACCCCTACCCCAGAACCCGCACCATAGTCAGCCACCTACCTGCACACTGGATGGCCTGAGACTGCGCACCACCAGCACCACCAGCAGAAGGGCATGTCAGCATGGTGGCTGAGGGATACTGGTGGTGGAGGGGGCAGTGGCAGCTGCCCAGAGCAGACCGTGGCCTAGCCCTGTGTAGGTGGGTGCCATGCACTGCAACAGACGGGACCTGTCTGATGAACAGTCATGGTATCACCAAGGAATGTACTGACTCTGTGACAACAAGGTGGTGCAGTGCACAAAACCAGTGTATTCAGAAAAAGAGGGTCACAGGTTCAAGTCCCAGCTGTGGTTCCTGCCAACCCAGTCCACATATTTTACCCACTACTACAACGTGCTAATACAGACAGCACCTTTATTGCAGATGACGTAAACATGCCCAAGACACCTACATTTTACCCTACAGAGCACAAACACCATAAACATGCACATTACCTAGAGCAGAGCCTCCCAAATGCAGTCCTGGAGGGCCAAACATTATCCCGGTTCCATGCTGCCTCTGGTAAAGATGCCTGTGCTGCATTTCTATGTGCCACCCCCATGGTATGCAGATGTATCTCATGCATATTCATGAGGGACAGCATGAAAACCCGAACAGTGTTTGGCACTGCAGGACTGGAGTTGGGAACCTCTGCCGTAATGCAGCAGCCAACAGGGGCAGACACACCCGCACCCACAGGCCCCATTATCCAAAGCCTCCTGGAGAGGCAGGACTTTGGGCTCTGCGTGCATCTCCCAATACTAGCATTTGCATACCTTAGTAATGTCACCCTAAACCGGGGAATATGGTACACATCTATCAAAAGGTTGCTATGAGTACTGGCAGATAGCAATTCCTAGGTTAAGTATACTTTTCTGAGTGAGCTGCATCATAGCAACCTTTCTGATGTCTGTGGAGTGTGCTACAGGTTTTGTGTCTGACAGTGTTTACCAACCTGGGGAGTGACTCCTACAGTATTGCGTACCATAGCCATGCCTGCATTGTGCTCAGGACTTGTGTGGTGGCCTGGGCTGTCCAACACCTCTATAGTTGCACAATGCTGGCATAGGTGTGGGGAGTGTGTGTCTGTCTATCCAGTGTGTGGTGGCTGCCAACACCCTCCACAGCCCACACTGCCAGCACTGTTGCCAGTATTGGCCTGCCAATGTGCATAATGAGGAGCAAGGTACCGTGGGAATAGCCTGGATAGGGTGGCCTGGCCTGGATGCATCTGCACATGGCATAGGGCAATGGCTCGGACATTGTAGTGCCTGGCCACCACCTGCACGGACAGGGTGGCCATAGCATGTCCTGCTGGGAGGTCACTCTCACCCTGATTGAGCAGTGACCATGGCATGGCTAGGTTCCCCCATAGTGCTATATAGTATTTCTCTCATGTGATATTTATGGGTTTCCTTTTGGTGCCCAATCACTGACTTATCTGCTTGGTGTGTATGCTGATATCCCCGTTCTGGGTACATGCATCTCCTCCAGGACCATACACTATGGACTAGCTGGTGGACTGTCTGCAGCTAGTACGTGTCTTGCTGGAACGCCTTGCAGGGTGCAGCGGCTGGAGGCTTGCTGCTGGAAAATGTCAGATAATGGTGGGGGGCAGCTGAGCATTTCCAGGCCTGCCGTCTGTCTGCTATTGCATTATGGATGTGTACTGCTCTGTCTGTTCCCCAGCAGGACTGGAGTTGCTGGTCCCCTCTACTGCTGCCATTGCAGAGAGGTAGACTGTGGATCTATTGGTGGGTGATCCTGTTTCGCACCCTGAGCCCCAGAGGGTGGGTTGTGTGGTGGTACATAATCTGCCTATGGGTCCATACACTCTCCCTCCCTTCACCTACAGCAGGTAACAATGGCACCAACACAGGATATGCACTATTCTGGGTGCAGCATCGCCCATAGGGACTAGACATGACCAAGACATACAGCAGGACACAGATGTATCCTAGGTGTGTCTAACTGAACTACCTCTCACACACTGATGGGGACCTGCAGCATGGCGTATTTCAGCCATGAAAGGTGCTGTGGACCTGGTGCTGGGCGCCCCACCTCAACCTCAGGGTGGGCACTGTACCTGCACAATGTGACTGTCTGTGGCAGTGCCACACACGGTCTGTTCCCCCTACAAGGCTGAGGTGCTGTGGGGGGTGCATACCCAATCTTGTGCTCATCTCTCGACTGCTGATTTGCATGTGCAGTGCATCATGGGTACGGGTGGGTTTCCCCTATCCTGGTAACCACAGCAGACAGTTTGTGTGGTGACATGCAGTCCTGCAGCCAGCCAGGGCTTTGTTCACATCCTTATAAGGTGTCCTATAGGGGACATTATAGGGTGCCTTGGCGGACAGTACACTTTATAATGTGCCCTATGGAGTGCGTTATGGGGTGCCTTATGCGGCACCTTAGGTTATGCCACCGTGAGGGTGTGTTTGCTGGCAGCACTAATTAAAATACACATCACATGCCTCAACAATTGCTACTTAAATGTAAAGGGTGCTGCCTCAGCCAGCCTTATACATTAGGCCCACTGGGGAATCGAACCCATGACTCCTGTACCATCAGTCAGTGTTGTAACCATTGTGCTACAGCTCTGTTGCTATGCTTTTATGCCTGCGCGCCTTCTTAAGATTAACACGCGGTAACGTGCCCTGTAGCACTCGTTCATTTATGGCGCCTTGTAATGCGCGTTCTCGGCGCGTTCTCGGAAACCCCATGTCCTTATTTGGGGTTTTTGTCTCTACCGTGGCTCCTAACGCGAATCACACTAACGCAGTTTAGTAAACATACCCCATTATGTTCTTGACACAAAGCAAGCATCTTTCAGCACAGCAGCACGGACAGTGGGGGGCGCTCAGCAGCCTGCTGCCATCTTGGTCTCCCACAGCGGCATCATTTCATGAGACTCTTTGAACTAATGAATGCCTCTACTGGTTGAATACTTTAACATAAACTTATCATATTTCTCTCAAATGACAACATAAAAAATTATATTTTCAGATTTGTGTATCACAAATTTATCCTTTTTCAACTTTAAAATATGGAATAAGTAACACAACTTCAAACCAGGAATACAGCATATGATCACAAGCAAACTGGCATTATATCAATGACATTATGCCAGAAACTGCACCTGGCATATTCATGCTCTCACAATATAATATTAGTAGGAATCTAGCAGAACAATTCCTACATAATGAAAACAAGAACTGAGAGATCAGAACAAAAAGCTTTGCTGTTTTACAGGTGTGTTCTTATTGTGACTGATTTGAAAGCAATTTAATTTTTAGATTACTGCAGAACTGTGTTTTGCTTGGCTGTTAAATCAAGCACCCCAGAAAAGAAAACTGCAAAGAATTATAAACGAGTGTATTACATCTGATAAAAGGCATTTCATAGAGCTAGCAGACCACTTTCTACATGGAGAGGAATAGAGTGGTTATTTTTTAACCTGATACTGACATATTACATATGGGTTTTGTCTGGTTATGCACAGGTGGTCTGCTACCTCATGCCACTTGACCAATATGTCTAATGCCTGTTCTAATGAATTTCATTTACCATGGACAAAAGATTTGCTGAGGCAACTCTGGTAGCAAATCCTATGCTACTCTACTTAGTATCTATATAACATTTTCCCTCTAATATTCTAGCAAATGTATGAGGTAAAAATGAATATGTCTGCAAAACAGATTTTGCAGGTGTCAGTAGTGGTCTCCTGATCCAGAGCCCTTAGGACCGAGCCCTGCCCAGCTGCCAGTGTTCTTGCTAGTTTCTAAGTCTGGTGTGATTCCTTCCCTTCCCCAGCCATGTGGGATATACTGCAGAAGTGGGCCACTCACAAAGGGACAAACCTGTTCCTTAGGATCTCCTCTTTGGAAGCAACTGGTATCAGGTTTTTTTTTTCCTGGCAATTAATCAGGAGTGCAGGGCAAGTTTTAAGAATTATGAAAGTATGACAGCGTGAGCTATTGCAATTCTGAATTGTTATTTTTGTACAGTAGCTGGTTAGTTGCTTTCCTCTACCCTAGTGAAAGTGGAGTTAATTTGAGTTATGTACCAGAAAAAAAGATGCATTGAAATATTTTATACTTTGATGTGATTATATTCTGATGCGTTTTAGATCAGTGGCTTATTACTGTATTGTGATATTATGATGTATCTTGATTATTCAAAGCCCCATTTTTCCTATAAGCTGAATTTGGGAAATGGGATGTCCAGGTTGACCAATTCGTATTTCCATGGAATTTTACAAAAGGCGAATTATTTATAAAGGGAGGTGAGCACATGCACATAGGCAGCCCCAGAGTTAGTTCAAGATGTTGGTACCCTAAGCAATCCTTCAAGTTTATACCCCCACTGGCTGTCAAAGTCTATTCTTTAGCTTTGAATGCCCTACTCTTTGCTTCCCTAAGCAACTGCCTAGTTTGTCTAATGATAGATCCTGCCTTTCACATGAATGTATATTTGATGCCACTTACAGCAGGAGAAGCAATCTTGCAAAAATAAATGTAGAAAACAAGGGCAGCTTCACTCAGCAGTTTATACATGGAGGCCGGAATTCCATCCCTTGAATAGAGGGGTTGGACATCCAACCTGTGCTCAGCCCCGGAACGTGATTCTGTCTCCCATGCTCCCTGCACGTACAGAATGTTTGTGTGGGGAGTGCTGGATGGGAGTAGGAGGGGGTGGAATGGGGAGGTCCCAGCTGCTGGAACATATAGGGCTGATTCAAGTTGGGCCACTGTACATTCTCTGGCACCTGGCTGCCTATCTGGCTTATTCCACCCTGACAGTGGAATAAACCCCGAGGGTCCACACTGCACAACTCCACATACCTTCGCTGTGCCCCTGCAGCTGAGATCCGGGCCATGGGGGCCTCCGGTGCTGGCAGGATCACGGTCTCCAGGGGCAGACATGGGCAATGCATTACAAGCAGTCAGATAGATGTCTCGTTGCCATGGTGCCAGAATGCCAAAGCTCCCGTGCCGCAGCCATGATGTTCTGGCCTTAGGATGGGCAGCTCCCCGTATGCCAATCTCATTGGCATATGGGGAGTGCCCAGATGTCCACGTCCACAATTCAGGAGCCACAAAAAGCAAGAAGCCAAGACGTCAGGACGATTCAAATCAAATTTATTAATACAGACCCCAACGCGTTTCAGCAATCAATGCCTTCATCAGGGGGTAGCAGCTACAATATAAATATAAGTAATATAAACATAAAAACATAAAAAGAAAAAATCAAAATCATAAACAATAACATATATAATATAATCTTATGTAATCGAGAAGGACTGGTGAAATTCTTACCAATGTAGTTAACAAACAGATGTATATAAACGCAGGACACACAAATGTAATAAAAAATAATAATTAATAATATTTAAAATAACAGCATAAATATTCTAAAAAGGTTATAAAAAGATATTATATGATTATTAATCAATAATTTTTAATTTTTAAAAAACTACAGCATAAGTCTTCCAAAAAGGTTGTAGAAAATTCTTGTATAAATGTAAACATGAAAGAAAACAATCAGAACTATTATACTTACATGTAACCCTATTTATGGACTGTTAGTGTAATCTTAAGTCCAGGGTTGGGCGTATTCTGTCTCACAATATTAAAGAGACTTGGTATCGCCTGTCTTAGACTGTAAATATAAAACAACTAAAGGTAATCACAAAGAGGAGCGTAGGATTGAATTAAAATCAATCATGTAGGATAGATTATGCATAAGGGAAGATGACACAAAGAAATGAATGGATAATAATAATAGACTATAAAATAAATATATAATTGTATAGAGCTATGGATTTATACATATAAATATTGTAAAGACTTATGATTAAAAAACATGTAGAAACTAGATTCATCAACAAATCTTATGCCTTATTATATTATGGATATCTGCTGAATAGCAAACCAAGTATAAAAATCTAAATGCACAGAAAATGTTGAAATTATAAATAATAGCCAATGAATCACAGATTGAGAATCTTCATCAAACCAATGAATCAAGCCAAAGAAATTGTAATAATTATTTCAATGATGAAAAATACATAAAAAATGAAGATATATATATATGAAATATATATATATGTATGAAATAAATGAAGTAAAACAATAGAGTAAAACAAATTGTACATATACACATTTCACGCCATGAATATGAAGATAACATAAAATAGTCTAAATAATGAACTAATAAGTGTAATAG
Source organism: Ichthyophis bannanicus (assembly GCA_033557465.1). Taxonomy (NCBI): domain Eukaryota; kingdom Metazoa; phylum Chordata; class Amphibia; order Gymnophiona; family Ichthyophiidae; genus Ichthyophis; species Ichthyophis bannanicus. The sequence goes on from CM066044.1 coordinate 118,207,426, forward strand.
TTAGTTAATAGATATTTATATTGAACAAAGGAACCGATCACTGTAAAATGATACTTCCTATCAATTTGCTATAAAGGATAAAATGACTATTGTGTATGAACTGATCATGTGTTTTTTATATGACAAACTGATAGTTCAAGTATTAACAAACGAGTTGTGCCTAAATAATTAAACATAATTTGTTTTAATGTAAATAATCGACCTATAATCGATTGTCTTAAATGGTCCTCTATCCTATAATGAAACAAAGGTATTTTATTTATAAAAAGATACTATTGAAATGAAAATGAGATATGCATGATTTTTATAGATGTTAACACCTTTCTTGGTTAATAACGTTGCTGCCTTGATGTTGTGGATTGATAGTATTAACCTATAAAATGCATGAGTTACTAAACCATGATACGGTATCACGCAATTTAAATGTTGAACTAAAGAAATACATGGATCCATTAGGTAGCAAACTCGAAGGCGTATTGTGCCGGTACTTGTTCAAAAACGGACGACATAATGAATGGACTCGAAGGATGGAAGAATGACACCTTAAATGTACATATGGAAACCTTAAAGTACATGCAGATAAAAATGGAATGAAAATGATGATGATAAAATAAAAGTGAAGTACCTTAGACACATAGATTTATGGTTCTCCCAAGTTCATTGCCTATGTCATAAGAACACATGAATAATGTTAAAATGCCGTATAACCTAGCTTTTACTTAGAAAGAATTTTCTGAAGGAAAATTACTAACTGTAAAATGACATATGCCAACGGTTTAAAAATATATGCAGAAGACATTAGATAAACATAAAAATGCGTTTAAAAAAAGAAAAAATGTACTTTACGCTTCTATTTTTGAAACTTCATCTACACTAAAAAGGTAGCATCTAGGTTTAAAGAAGTAGATAAGTGTATGAGCAGAAGCGAACACTGAAAATAATGACTTACAACTCGAAATAAAATAGGTGTCTTAATAAAAACGAGCTATTTCCATGGCAAATAATTAAATACTGTCGTCGTCGTACTTGAATAGCACCCATGCTATCTAGTGATGTAAAAGTTTTTACTCACGTTGATCTTACGATCGAGTACAAAGATTGTTTGCCTTAAAAAGCTGCAAAACGCTGGTACTGCTCACATAAAATCGAAAGTGAAAGTGTACTGGCTTCGAGGGGTATAATGTAGCCTTTTAAAATTGGCGCCAAAAATCAAAGAAGCTGATTGGAGGAAAAGTGATGAGGCGAAACGCGTAATGGCTCACCATAATGTTAATGAATGAAATCACTTAAAACCAGTGTATTATATATGTACATAAGAACATTTATGTGATAATGAAAAACTGCGAAACATAAAAGGTAGCGTTGTTCATAAGAAAGAACAATGCCTAAACAAATTAACATCTAGGTTCTAATGGGTGGATGGAAAAATACTATACGAGTCTCTGGACTTTACAGGAAGACGGAGAGGTCTATCTCTTGGTTAAGACCATCTGGAGATAGGCTTTTAAACTCATAGATGTATCTTTGTTCCAATTTCAATAGTTTATTGTTTGTCTCCTCCTCTCCAATATGGTTTGATCCATTTCAAAACTAAATATTTCAAGTCATTGATTTTGTGATCGGCAGCAATCCAATGAGAAACCAAAGGTTTGTCTATGATTTTCCGGGAAATGCAGCTTTTGTGCTCAGTAATCCGAGTCCGAATTTCTCTTTTAGTTTTGCCAATATATACAAGATGACATGGGCACTGTATGAGGTAAATTACATTGGACGTTCTGCAGTTCGTATAGTCATTCAGGTATATCTTATGTCCTGATTTTAAATCCGTAAAGCTATTTTTGGTTATGATGGTGTGTAGACAAATGGAACATTTTCCACAGCTATAATGTCCCTTGATTTTAGGGGGAGCATGTGATCTCATGAGGGCTGATGGGACAAGTGTATTGGCTAGATTGGTATTTCTTTTATAAGCAACCATAATATGTTTTGTATCAAACGCTGGCAGTGTGGTGAGTAAATGCCATTCCTGTCTGAGAATGTTCACTATTGACTTCGAATATTGTGAGAATGTTAAAGCACAAACAACCTTGTTCGAATTTGTAGAAGTCTTCTTTTTTTGTAACAAAACAGAACGATCAGTAGTACAGGCACGTAAATATGCTTTCTTGATGCTCTCTTTAGGGTATCCTCTTGTTTTGAACCTGTAATGCATATCAACAGAGTGACGTTCAAAGTCTCTATCTGTAGTGCAGGTTCTTTTAATTCTGAGGAATTGACTTACCGGTAGGTTTTGTTTGAATGCTCTATTGTGGCAGCTATCATAATGAAGGAGAGTGTTACGGTCAGTGGGCTTTCTATATAATTCTGTGACAAAGCCATTGTGGTCCTTCTTGATCATAATATCAAGGTAAGGGATTTTTTCAGAACTGAAGGTGCCCTCAAATTGTAAATGGGGGTCTAGGGAATTGAGCCACAGGAAAAATTCTTGTAACTTGTCTTCTGGACCATCCCATATAATCAGAATGTCATCTATATACCTCTTCCATAAAAGGACATTAGATGCATAAGGATGAGTGTTCAGATATTGTGCTTCAAAGTTAGCCACATAGAGATTTGCCACGTCTGGGGCCATGGAGGAACCCATGGCAACCCCTTTCACCTGTTTATAAAAAAGACCACGGAAGTAAAAGAAATTCTCTGACATCGCTATTGAAGCTAACTGTACTAGAAAAGCCGTGGGAGTACGTACTGGTCGTGTCCTTTGTATGAGAGTATTGGCTAGAACTTCAAGTGCAGCCTGTTGAGGTATATTAGTATACAGAGAGTTTATGTCCAAAGTAACAAGTGTAAGCTGATCATGATATTGATTAAATTCTTGTAAAATATTAATGATGTGTGTAGAATCGCGAATATAAGAAGGTATCTGTACAACAAAAGGTCTGAGGTAAATGTCAAGAAATTTGGAAATGGGTTCCAAAACTGAACCTATAGCAGAAACTATTGGACGACCTGGTGGTTTCTGTAAAGATTTATGTATTTTAGGTAAAAATATAGATAGTGGGAATAATAGGATGTGTTACGCGCAGATATGTAATCTCGTTGGGTGTGAGATACCCTGCTTCTTTTCCTATGAAAAGGAGAGTGTCAATTTTTTGTTGTATCATTGGTGTGGGGTCATCAAATATTTTTTGATAGAATTGTTGATCATTAAGTTGTCGTAATATTTCATTGATATAGTCTTCTCTATTCTGAATAACTATGGCACCGCCTTTATCGGCTGGCTTGATTATGATGTCATTGTTAGATTGTAATGTCTTAAGCGCCTGCAGTTGTGATTTGTTCAGATTGAAATAACCAGGCCGTTTGTTGTGTCTATACAGATTATCAACTTTTGAGAGGACCACATTTTCGAATGCCGAAATCATGGTGTTGGTACTGGGCGGGATCCATTTGGAGGGATTTTTGACCACAGACGGGTCCATAGTATCTTCAGGAGTTTTTGTAAAATGGTCAATAATTCTCAATTTCCGGAAAAATTTATATAGCTCAACCTGTGTAGTGAATTTGTCATGCTGTCTAGTTGGTACGAATGACAGCCCTCTATTCAAGAGAAATATCTCAGTGTCAGATAAGGTATAATTGGATAGATTAATAACCCCACCTAGAGATTCCAATCCAATTGTCTTTTGGCTGTGAAGCTCTGAGTACGATTTGTTCGATGGGGCTGAGAGAAATATTGTTCTTGTTGTCTCGTCTGCCTGTTGATAGGCGACTTGGGTGATATGCCTCTGCCACCTCCTTTCCATAGGGCAGACATTTGAAAATCCCGTTTGGGACTGTGGGGTTGTCTTGGAGGAATCGGGGCAGAGGAAGAGAAGAGTGAACCAGAGGGTTCAACATGATGTGGAGAATGCTGTCGTGATCTTTTATAGGTTCTTTCCTGATCTCGTATAGGGGATTCTGATTTATCCTGTACCCGCTCATCGTGTTTATGAAGGTGTTTAGATGATCATCGTGGAGACCTAGCTGCCTTCTTATATGATGTACTCCTTCGCCTATTTTTATGTTCCGTTTTATTGTAGGTCCAATAGTATACTGTTTGAAGTTTATAATCTTCCTCGTCCCTCCTATATTTAGTTATCTTCATGCTCTTTATTTCTTGCTTATATTCTAGATTATTTTTCTCAAATTCCTTCATTTCATTATCAAAGTGTTTATCCTGTTTTTTAAGATTCTCAACCTTAGATTCAATCTGTGTTTTGAGAACTGCTGTCCTGCGTTTGGATGTATTTATTAACAAGATCATGAGATCGAAAGAACACTTATTCAGTATCTTCAACCAGTCCGACATGAATTTCTTGTCATCCCGGAACATGCCAGGGGCTTTTTGAATCCTTAATCCTCTAGGGATAATTTTGTTGCGGCAATACTCAAGTAATCAGTCATTGCAGGTATGTCTGGGCCCCGCAGTGGCCGAATCGTGTCCATCTCCCACATGTCCATCTTTTGCTCGGCCAATGTGGCTGGATGTGTGGGGACCAGAACGTGCCTCGGAATGTGCGATTTTGGCAGCCTCCACACAGATGTGCTGCCACATATAACAACCTGATTTAAAAAAAGAGAAGCCACAAAAGGTTTCTTTAAACTTAACGGAGGTAATTTTATAAACCTCCTTTGCATGTAAATCATTGATTTATGTGTCTAAAAGGCCAGATGTAAAAGTACATGCAGTGCACTAAGGTGCATACTTGTAGGTGAGTTTAGAGTAGGTACAGTATGTTCAGAGGAAGAGTCTGGGTGCGGTCAGGACCAATGAAGGAGTTTTGGTGTCCTAGGGGAATCTTCAGTGTTATGTCCCTGCGACCGAGATTTTGCTAATAAAACCTAACAATCCTGGTCATCCCAACAATATACAGGGTGGCCCAAAAATAGTGAGAACATCTCGTAAATTAAAAGCTTAAATAGTTTACTTATTTGCCTTTTTTAGCTATATAACATCTTTATTTCGACAATTTCTGGTCACCATCTTTTTTTTTTAAATTTGTCAATCATTTACATCTGTCTTTTTGAATTTTTAAATAACTTATATGCTACGAGATGTTCTCACTTTTTTTGGACCACCCTGTATAATTGGATATAATACTTGTACATATTAAACTTTGTTTGCTATGTATGTGTGCACCCACTCTCCCTACAGCTAAAAGAATATGCTGATGGCTCTAAGATTGTGTGGCTGTTCAGAGTTATTGTTTTGCTATCACTATTGCTGCTTTTTCCTGCCCCTCAGAAGCTACCACCTTAGGTGACCACTTAGGGGTATGTTTACTAAAGGACGCTATTTGCGCTGCTGTGACATTATCGGGTGATAAGGCACGTTATCGCACGATAATGGCGTTTTACCGGGCGATAAGGTACCTTATCGCGCGATAACGCGCGCAGCGGCGCAAACGAGCGCTGAGGGTGGAGATAGGCTCGCGGAGGGCGGAGGAAGGCTCCCCAGGGGCGGAGAGAGAGGGTCAATGGGTAGAGAGTGGGAGGGGAGAGGCTCCCTGCACACTAACACTGTGGATTTCGGGTCTCAAAACTAACGCCAGTGAAACCTTGGGGTTAGAGCAGATTTAAAGGGAAGAGAAACCATTTACGTCAGCAATGTACAGCAAAACCAGGGAAACCAACAAAAAGTGATAAGTGTGATTCATGTGCACAGAACAAAAGGGCAAATAAACATTGAAAATGACCTGAACAAAATGGAAAAAAAACATAATGAAGCTGGCCAATAGTGATATTAATGATAAACAGCAAAAAATACTACCAAGAATGCTCCAAAAAAAAGATATTAATTTTGGAAGGGTCTATGCTCTGTCCCCATACAAGGTGAATGATCCCACAATGAAATAGCGCTGATCAGGGTTTCCCCTTGTTACTGGACAGGTTTCCTATGGCATGCACATGTTCCGCAACAGCAGGGTGGGCATGTTGGAACAGGCAACTGGACAGATGCTGGAAAAGGGGATACAGAGGGATGCAGGCGGCACATGCTGTGGTGCAACTGTGCCACAGTGCAGACTAGGGTGATGCCCAGGTGGTCCATAGGAATGCTGAAACAGTAGAGCAGCCAGACAGCAACTGATGAGGGCCCAACATGGGCACGAGTGTGTTTCCCACAGTGTCACAGGGGATAGTACCCAGCAGGTACCCCCAAGGGCACAGAACATTGGCAGGCGGTGCTGGGGGGAAGCGTGGACATCTATGCAGGCACCCCTACCCCAGAACCCACACCATAGGCAGCCGCCTACTGGCACACTGGATGGCCTGAGACTGTGCACCACCAGCACCACCAGCAGAAGGGCATGTCAGCATGGTGGCAGAGGGGTACTGGTGGTGGAGGGGGCAGTGGCAGTTTCCCACAGCAGACCATGGCCTAGCCCTATGTAGGTGGGTGCCATGCACTGCAGCAGACAGGCCCTGTCTGACGAACAGTCATGGTATCCCCAGGGAATGCACTGTCCCTGTGGCAACACGGTGGTACAGTACACACAGCCAGTGTATTCAGGAACAGCAGGTCACAGGTTCAAGTCCCAGCTGTGGTTCCTGCCAACCCAGTCCCCATGTTTTACCCACTACTAAACCATGGTAATAAAGAGGGAACCTTTATTGCAGATAACATAAACATGCCTCAAACGCCTATATTTTACCCTACAGAGCACAGACACCATAGACATGTGCAATACCTAGAGCAGAGTTTCCCAAATGCAGTCCTGGAGGGCCAAAAATCATTCTGGTGTCATTCTGTCTCTAATAAAGATGCCTGTGCTGCATATCTATGCGCCGCCCCCATGGTATGCAAATGTATCACATGCATATTCATTAGGGACAGCATGAAAACCCGAACAGTGTGTGGCCCACCAGGACCGGAGTTGGGAACCTCTGCCCCAGAGCAGCAGCCAACAGGGGCAGAAACACCCGCACCCACAGGCTCTGATTTCCACAGCCTCATGGAGAGGCAGGATGTTGGGCAGCATCTCCCAATACTAGCACTTGCATACCTTAGCAATGCCACCCTAAACCTGGGAATACGTTACACATATATCAAAAGGTTGCTATGATTAATCGCAAATAGCAATTCCTAGGTTAAGCACAATTTGCTGATTGAGCTGCATCATAGCAACCTTTCAGATGTCTGTGGAGTTGTGTTTCAGTTCTGGTGTCTGACAGTGTTTACCACCCCGGGGAGTGACCCCAACAGTATTACGTACCATAGCCATGGCTGCACTATGCCCAGGACTGGTGAGGTGGCCAGGGCTGCCAAAAGCCTCTATATTTGCACAATGCTTGCATAGGTGTGGGAGTGTGTGTCTGTCCATCCAGTGTGTGGTGGCTGCCAACACCTTACTCAGCCCACACTGCTTGCACTGTTTCCAGTGTTAGCTTGCCAATGTGCATAATGAGGAGCTAGGTACTGTGGGTATAGCCCGGACAGGGTGGCCTGGGCAGGATGCATCTGCACAGGGCATAGTGCAATGGCTCGGACATTGTAGTGCCTGACAACCACCTGCACGGACAGGGTGGCCACAGCATGTCATGCTGGGAGGTCACTCTCACCCTGACTGAGCAATGACCACGGCATGGCTAGGTTCCCCCATAGTGCTATATAGCATTTCTCTCAAGTAATATTTATGGGTTCTCTTTTTTGGGGTCCAATCACTGACTTATCTGCTTGGTGTGTATGCTGACATCCTAGTTCTGGGTACCTGTATCTTCTCCAGGAACATGCCCTATGGACTAGCTAGCAGACCTGTCTGCAGTTAGTATGTGTCTGGCTGGAACACCGTGCAGTGGCTGGAGACTCACTGTGCTTGCTGCTGGTGAATGTCAGATAGTGGTGGGGGGCAGCTGAGCATTTCCAGGCCTATTGTCTTTTTTGCCTTGCCTTATGGATGTGTACAGATCTGCATTGAATGCCCTGTAGGGTGTCTGTTTCCCCAGCAGGACGGGGGTTGATGGTCCCCTCTACTGCCACCATTGCAGGGAGGTAGAATGTGGATTTGTTGGTGGGAGATCCTGTTTCCCACCCTGAGTCACAGAGGGTGGGTTGGGTGGTGGTACATAATTTGTCAGGATATGCACTATTCTGGGTGCATCATAGTCCATAAGGGCTAAACATGACTGAGAAATACAGATGGACACAGATGTATCCTAGATGTCTCAGCAGGAACTACCTATCACACACACTAGCACTGATGGGGACCTGCAGCATGGCATATTTCAGCCATAAAAGGTGCTGTGGACCTGGTGCTGGGCACCCCACCTCACCCTCAGGGTGAGCACAGTACCCGCACAATGTGACAGTCTGTAGCTACTCTGTGCCAGTAACACACACGGTCAGTACCCCCTACCAGGCCAAGGTGTTGTGGGGGTGCATACCCCATCTTGTGATCATCTGTAGACTGCTGATTTGCATGTGCAGTGCATCATGGGTACGGGTGGGTTAACCCTATCCTGGTAACCACAGCAGGCAGTTTGTGTGGTGACCTGCAGTCCTTCTGTAGCCAGCCAGGGGCTTGTTAGTAGCTATAGAGCTGTAGCCCACTGCTTACTTCACTGCCTGTGGAGCCAGAGGTCATGGGTTTGATCCCACAGTGGGGTTATTTGACAGGGCTGTCTGAAGCATTTTCTTTTTTAAATTTAAATTAGTGCTGCCAGCAAAAACACCCTCACAGTGCTGTAATCTTAAGGTGCCTCATAAGATGCCCTATAAAGTGCTCTATAAGGCGCCCTATAAAGCGCCCTATAATGTAGATGTTCAGAGGCTTCTAAAATGACCCCCTTGGTGTATTACGTTTTTATAAATTGTTTTAAATTATATTTTTTTCCAAGGAATGTGGTCTATAAATATAAATGACATTGTATAATATAGAAATCCCAGTGCCCTATTGTGATATTTATGCAATGATGAGTATAATTCTATAAAAGGCTGCTATTTTGTCTGGCAGGTATGGGCATCTGGAAATGTCCATTCTTTATAGCACATTTGAATTGTTTAGATGCTTCATAAAAGTGGATGTGTTAACCTGCAAATTAATGTAAAGTTGATTTCCACATGTTAAAATGTTTTATCATGTTAAATTTCTATTAACAAAAACATTTGAAACAAATGAAAGAAATGTCCAAAAATAAGGAAAAGAGTGAGCTGCAAATGTTTTCTATACACATCCTTAAGTATGCACACACTTTGACGGTGAAACGTATCCTCATGGAAAGTACACACAGACACTTGCTCTTTGGCATGCACAAATTTCCCATTTTGCTTTGCATGAATTTGACTTTATTTTGTAATGTATGAGCATAAGCTTAAACTCTGCTTCCACCCTGCTACTAGGGTGTATATGTACCCAGGCATAGGGTGTGTATGCATAAGTTTAAGTGCATGCACACAAGCAATTTTAGAAAACGTGACTTCTGTGCATAAATCACTATTTTACACACAGAAATGCCATTTAAAATGTCCCCCAAAATGACCAATGAGAATGGAGCAGAGGAGTAGCCTAATGGTTACAGAAACTGGCTTGGGAAACAAGATACCAGAGTTCCCCACTAACACACCTTGGGCAAGTTACTTAACCCTCCATTGCCTCAGAAGAATCCAAGTTATCCATGTCCCCTTTTTAATGTACATTACCAAGTTTAAGTTACAATGTAAACTTCTTTAACTAAATGATAAAGCATATAAAACAAACCTGTTAAATAAAATAAATACATAAAAATGTTCTAGAAAAGGAAGGTTCCTAGAGTGTGAAGTAATTTTGAGAGATGATTTTATACTTAAAAGTGGGGCAAAGAGTAGAGAACTCAGCACTGGCCATCCACCACTGATGAGCCAGTGAGAGGCAAACAGTGTGCTCTCCATGGAAGGGTAGAACAGTAGTGACTTTCCATTAGAAGTATGGTTGTTCTTCTCATTCCAAGTGGCATTCAAAAGGGGTTCTTCTCAGCAGTGTCTAGGAGGGTGAATATTCCCGGGTCTTGGGGACAGGAATTTGGTCCAGGTAGTTTTGTTTGGCAATATGTTTATTATGTTTATGTTTATTTCATTTGATAAAAACCACCTTTCTACAGTAACCAAGGCGGTGTGTACAATAAAATTCAATAAAAGAAGGCTAATAGCCAACAAAAAGGAAAAGAAATGTACAATATCTTACAGGACAGTAGAAGAATTTAAGAAAAACAAGACAAAACGTAGGAAAGAATAGGCCTAGGGATAAACTGGTGGTGGGGGAAAGCGTAGATCACACAAAAGGGGAGGGAACATTAAAAGCTAGAGAGAACAGGTGCGTTTTTAAATTCTGTTTGAATGTAATGTATTGAGGTTCTAGATGGAGGGAGGGGGGAAGGGTGTTCCAGAGGGCAGGACCAGCAAAAAAGAAGGCAGAGGAACGGGTGGACTGCAGGTGAGCATGGGAAGGGGAGGGGAGGGTAAGGCGGTTAAGATGAAAAGAGCGAGGGGTATGTCTAGGAGAGTGAAAGAAAAGGAGATCTGTTAGATATTGCGGGGTGCTAGTGTGGAAGGCTTTGTGAACCAGTAATTTGAATGTGGCACGGAAAGGGAGAGGCAACCAGTGAAGATGAAATAGGGGTTATGTGGTCCCGGGGGGAGGAGTGTGTGACAAGGCGAGCGGCAGTGTTCTGAATTCGTTGAAGTCGGGTTAGTTGGTTTTTTGGGAGACCAATGAAAAGAGAGTTGGCAAAGTCCACACGGGACATGACTAAAGACAGAACCAATGTGACAAGAGCTGAAGGGGAAAGAAAAGGATGAATGGAACGAATTTGGTGAAGAAAGAAGAAGGATGTTTTAGTGATGTGGGAAAGGTGAGTGTGAAAAGATAAGTCGGAATCAAAGTGCACACCAAGATAGCAAAGGGTGGAGACCAAAGGTACGGGAGAGCCGGAGAAAGAAGGGGCCATGGAAGGGGGAAGGCTGCTGTGGGAAAACCAGATGGCAGTAGTTTTAGTGAGATTTAAGTGTAGGCAGTTGGTTGTCAACCAGTTTGCTACAGCTGCAAGGCAGGAGTCCAATACTGAGAGATCGGGGCAGGAAGGAGAAGTATGATGAAGTAAGAGAATATCATCCCCATAGAGAAAGGAGGATATGCCAAACTGTTGTATTAGAGAGGTGAGGGGAGCTAAGAAAAGGTTGAAAAGAAGGGGGGCAAGAACAGAACCCTGAGGAACCCCACAGGGGAGATGGTGTGGATCTGAAGGGGGGGTGGAAGAAGAAGAGGGAGGAAGAACCGCACAAGACCGAGAAGAAAGAAAAGAATGGAACCAACGGTGCACTGTACTACAGAGACCTGCATCCCGTAGACGGTGGAGGAGAAGGGAGTGATCAACCAAATCAAATGCAGCTGAGAGATCTAAAGCAACCGCCACCGAGATATCACCACGATCACGATAAGATATTTACTGAGATCTTTTTCTTCAAAGTGGGACAGGAGGACTTCCTAGAAATGCCTCAAGACAATCTGCTGCTTGAGGGGAATAATGCAATATCACCTCACAAGACACTCAAAGAGGGAGGGAGGGAGCCTCCTCAGAGATCCAATCAGGGAGCAGGAAAGCCCTTTTACACAGAACACCAGTCAGATGGTTGCTCCAAGAAAAAGACTGTACTGTAGCTCATATTCTCAGGCTATATAATTAAAGAAAAAAACCTTTTACAATGATGGTTATACTCCACAAAAATAGTAGTTGTTTAATTAGGTAGCAAGGGAACAGGAGACTACAATATAAAATATACTGACACTGCACCATCATGGTATTAAATGTATTTTCTGCATACACAGAAACCTCCTTGACCGCTTTCCGACAAATGAGCGCAGAGCAGAACTAGAACATTTCCCCACAGAAATCACTATACAAAAAATTTCTGATTCTGCTGTCATCTCAGTAACATTAACCCTCTCCAGTATCAAGCAGATTATGAAATACAAAACCACACAGAATAAATATGTAGAATAAAATTAAACTGAAACCCCAAAAAGGCCAGATTCTTCATGTAGTGCAACATCAGAGAAATAGAAATAGAGGTGAATTTCTTCCTATACTATGGAAAATATATAAATAGCACGCACACATTCCAAAAACCGATAAATCCCAAATTGAAAATGAAATTGTTTTCTCGCTATTTTATTTTTATAATTGTGTTGGTCCTAGTTTCTAGGTTCTGCTTTCCTCTGTCTTTTCATTCTTCTTTTCCAGGGTTTCTTCTCCATTTGCCATTTCTTCCCTTTCCTCTTGTCTTCACCTCCTTCCATACATCCATCTGACATTGATATTTTCCTTTCAGCTTTCATTCATTTATATTTCTGTTTCTCTATCCACTCAGATTCCACTCCTTCTTAACTTCCAGTCCTCAGTCTCCCTCTTTAACTGCATATACCTACAGCATTTCAACTCTTTCCCTCAACCCAGCATTCTAGTCAGTGATGATATTCAGCTGATGGTTTGATAGCTAAAATGTTCCACCCTCAGAATGCCTCAATGCTAGCCAGTTAGCAATGGGACATTCAGATGGCCTTGGAGTGGATATCCAGTGGCATTAATCAAATAAGTGCTACTCAATATCTCAATGAGCGGGATTTTTTGCAGTTTGCAGGCATGCAAGCTATGTAAATAGTTTTGCATATGCTCCCTAAGGGGGTTATTTTGGAAGCCCTATTTGTGCATTGGATATCTGAAAATGGACAGAGATGTCTCCAGAGCCATTTTAGAAGCTTTGTCTGTGGATATCCCCAGTGTGAAGATGTCCATCTCTGAATGGGAGCATGGAGGAGGCATGGTTGAGGCATTCCCAGTAACCTAGGTATCACTGCCGGGTCTCAGAAATGCCCAGAGTTATGTCTAAGTTTAGACATTTTCCAGGCAGGGATAAGCATCAAGAATGTGCTTGTTTTGTGAGAAAAACATCCAGAGGGTGTAGAGAAGATAGCACTCCTTCATCTCCAGTTCTAAGCACAATCAGAATGATAGCAGCAGTGAGATTTGAACCCCGGCTTTCCCTCATCCTAGCCTACTACTCCAACGAACAATTAGGCTATTCCTAGAAGTCCAGATTGTAAAATACTATCTGAGGATATCTATATAGACACCACTGCTGACGTCCATATTGGGCACGCCTACGTGAAATCATGTCTGCACGTGACCGTGCCTGCTTTTTTCCGACATTCTGGCTTAGCCATCCCAGATTGCACTTGGATATCCTGTCTAAAATGTCCCTCTATGTATGTAGGCATTCAGGAAGACTAATTAAGGAGTCAAACAAAAAATGCTATTCTTTGAAACATTGTGGTGGTTTTAAATACCAGAAAGGTGAATACAATTGCCTCCTCAATCACTGGTGTAAACCCTAGCTCCAAAGTCCAGATCCCCTAAAGTCTGTATGGCACTGCCTTTATAAAACTGGAAACATTCACAGTATACCCCCAATGGAAACTATGCAAGGTGCAGATCTACATTTGTAAAACGTAGCTTTCTAAAGTGGCTATTAACATGTTGATCATTTACATGTTTAAATGCGCCTATAAACCACACTAACCTTGTAAAATGATTTCCATTGATTCCCAATTCTCTGAAGTGTGGGAGTGCCCATTTAACACCCATGCCTAGCTATTAGTTCATGGCTTGCTATTTTTAGAGCATGCTAAATGGTCATGTCATTCATGCTAACCTTTAGTGCATAAATCCTCAAAGAGTGAAACAAGCAGAATGGAGTTTGTAGGTAATAAATCAGAAAGCTAGATTTACCAGATGAGTGATCATTGTAGATGATAAGCAACTAATAAGTTCAGCTAGCAGTGCAATCACTACAGTTCGCCTTTCTAGAGACACTGCTAATGTTATATCTGTTTGAAATCAACAATAGAATTGTCCTGTTAAAATCCTACTTATCTTTCCTGCAGTTCTAGTGCAGTACAGTAATGTTCATTTTATGCATTAAGTAGCTATGTGCCTGACTTTGGAACATGCTGAAGAACATTGCAAGATAGGGATCACCTTGCCTGCTATAATTTTGCACAATTCAATAGGGAAGCAATCATCACTTGCAGCCTCACCGCTTTGTTGATCTCAGATAGCATGCATAATGTAACATTTTCTTTTCTCTCCATCTGACTTCTCTCATTCCACTTCTGTCATAGTAGGGAGATTTAAATCCTCCAAATATGGTTGTTGGAAGCAAGAGCTAATAAGTCATTCTTGTAAAAACTATACTGTTTGAAGACTAAACAAACTTCACATGGAGAAAGGTAAACCTATACTCACAGCAGGCACATAGTAACATAGTACACAGGGTCTAACACACGCCGCAACACCCTCACAATGTTCTCTTTAATCTGCGCCGGGTCCTCCGCTGGCATTCCTGCTGGTGGGGGGAGGGGCAGAGCGTTGATCGCTCTGAACATCCCCCCGCCGGCAGGAATGTTGGCGGCGGACCCAGCGCAGGTTAGCGGGAACATTGCTGACCATCAACAAACAGGCAGCTGTATTTTGAACACATTGTAGAGGTCAAAGAGCACAAAATGGCGAACCCAACAAAAGACAAATACAGTAATCTAAAGGCGTTAGTATCAAAGTCTGGACAACAGAATGAAAATTGTCTGTAGATAGATATGGTTTAAGTCTTCAAAGAAGATGTAACTTAAAGAAAGCAGTTTTAGCTAATTTTTGAATGTGAGATCACATATTTAGCTGAGTGTCAAGAAAAATGCCCAAGTCTTGAACAATAGGATTAATATCTGGAAACAAACTATCGGTCTGCACTGATAAAGGTACAGGATCAGGAAAGGCCCAGGATATATAAAATACCTCTGTCTTCTTGACATTTAGTGCCAGTTTATTCAAAATCATTCAAGATTTTATGAGGAAAGACAGAAATCCATGTATTTCACTGAATCCTCTAAGGAGGAAGAAATCAGGATGACAAACTGCACATTGTCAGCACAGATTCAAAAATGATCATTTAGGGGTATGTTTACTAAACTGCGTTAGTGCGATTCGTGTTAGGAGCCGCGGTAGAGACAGAAACCCCAAATAAGGACATGGGCGGTACATCGTTTCCGAGAACGTGCCGAGAACGCGCGTTACAAGGCGCCATAAATGAACGAGCGCTACAGGGCATGTTACCGCGCGTTAATCTTAAGAAGGCGCGCAGGCATACAAGCACAGCAACAGAGCTGTAGCACAATGGTTACAACACTGACTGATGGTACAGGGGTCAAGGGTTCGATTCCCCAGTGGGCCTAATGTATAAGGCTGGCTGAGGCAGCACCCTTTACATTTAAGTAGCAATTGTTGAGGCATGTGACGTGTATTTTAATTAGTGCTGCGAGCAAACACACCCTCACGGTGGCATAACCTAAGGTGCCGCATAAGGCACCCCATAGGGCACATTATAAAGTGTACTGTCCAAGGCACCCTATAATGTCCCCTATGGGACACCTTATAAGGATGTGAACAAAGCCCTGGCTGGCTGCAGGACTGCACGTCACCACACAAACTGTCTGCTGTGGTTACCAGGATAGGGGTAACCCACCCGTACCAGGGATGCCTTGGGGAGGTGGCTTTTTATGAATGTCCGCTTGGAAGGCCGTCTTATAACGTTAGCTAACATTTATGCCCCCAATACTGGCCAAGGGACCTTTTTTGCTCGGTTAAAGGGTCTGTTGGCTGAGTTTGCGAAGGGCCCTATTGTCTTGGGCGGTGACTGTAATGCACATATGGTACCCCATCTGGATTCGACGGGTCGAGCTGGACCGGCGACCAATGGAGCTAGCCGAGCATTACGGAGGCTTATGATAGATCTGGGCTTGCGAGATATTTGGAGAGATATGCATATTGGGGATCAGAGTTATACCTATTATTCCCATGTTCATGGGGTGCATACCCGTATAGACTATTTTTTGTTAGATCAACGATTGGTGGAGGGGAGGGTGGAGGCTGGGCATGGGACACTGACCTGGTCAGATCACGCCCCCTGTTGGACCACTCTCCCTGCGGGGGTCTGTGGGGCACGATGCCAGCAGTGGCGTTTAGATAGCCGCTTTTTTAGGCGGCAACATGCTGTTCAGGACCATGGCCATTTTATCAGCGATTTCTTTGCTATAAATGGTAATGGGGAGGTCCCGTTGTCCACAGTCTGGGATGCATTTAAAGCGACAGCTCGTGGCCGCTTGATTGCTGAGGCGGCTCGCACTCGGAAGGCCTGGACACAAGAATCCCATCATCTTACGGAGGAAAGTCGGCGTCTTCAATTGGAACACGCCCGGACAGGTTCTAAGAGGGTTTGGCGTCAATGGCGAGAGGTGCGGGCCAAACTGGATGCGTGTGTGCAGCGAGACCTGGAACATATGCGTAGGAAGCTGCGGCAAACTTCTTATGAACAGGGGAATAGGGTTGGGCGCTACCTTGCTTTGCGACTTCGTCAACAGCATACCTCAAGGGTGGTACGTGAGCTTAGGGATTCTGGGGGCCGTCTGCGGGTGGTCTCTCGAGAGATTCGTGAGTTATTTGCTACTTTCTTTGAACAGTTATATAAAGCTGAGCCTTTTGACTTGCACAGTGCCCGGGCCTACCTTAGTGCCCTTACTTTACCCCGGCTGGCGGACTCTGTTAGAGATCAATTGGATGCAGAACTTACAGTGGAAGAGGTGGCCCTGGCCATTCGACGTTTAAAGGCGGGGAGGGCGCCAGGCGCGGACGGGTTTCCGATGGAATATTATAAAAAATATAGCGCCCAGCTGGCTCCAACCCTGGTGCTGCTTTTCAATGAGGTCTTGCGAGGGGGGCCTCTGCCTCCTTCCCAATGCGAGGCCCTTATCGCGGTTATTGATAAGCCGGGTAAGCCCCTGCAGGAAGCGGCTTCGTATCGTCCTATTTCCCTGCTGAATGCCGACGTGAAAATACTGGCGTCGGCGCTGGCGGCACGACTAAACCATGCACTTCCGACTTTGGTGCACCCAGACCAGGTTGGGTTTGTTCCGGGCCGCCAGGCGGCCGATAACATTAGGCGAATGCTGCAGGTGATTCACGTGTCCCGGCAGGATCCTCAACCTGCCCTATTAGTGGGAATTGATGCCGAAAAGGCCTTTGACCGGGTCAGTTGGGGTTTTCTCTGGTGAGTGCTGCAGGAGATGGGGTTTGGGCCCAATTTTGTGCATTGGGTTCGCTGTCTTTACCGCAGCCCTACCGCTGCCGTTCGGGTTAATGGGGGTCAATCTGGATGGTTTGCGCTGGAAAGGGGAACTCGGCAGGGGTGCCCACTGTCCCCGCTGCTTTTTGTGCTGGTGATGGAGCCCCTGGCACAGAGCTTTCGTGAGCACCCTGATATTCACGGCGTTCGGGTGGGTACCTCTGAGTATAGAATAGCGCTTTTTGCGGACGATATCATTCTGTCACTGGTGGATCCGGTTGCCTCCCTCCTGACCGCAATGCGGATTTTTGATGCTTTTTCGCAGGTCTCTGGGTTCAAAATCAACTATACGAAATCAGAGATTTTGAATGTCGGGGTTCCTGAGGTGGTTTGCCAACAATTGAAGGCTTCTTACCCATGTTCCCTGTAAAATAGTTATCTCCAAGTTATAATGCCCTGTTCAATGTAATTTCAGTTTGTTCAATGTAAACCGCACTGATGCAGAATAGCGCGGTATATAAGAGAATGTAAATAAATAATACCCTTTTCGCTGGGTATCAGGCGCTCTCCACTATTTGGGTGTCAACTTGACGATTGATAGGAGTGCCCTATTTAAAGCCAATTATGGGCCTTTAATCCAACAAGTGAAGCGTGATTTGGAATCCTGGGCCAAACTCTTGATCTCTTGGTTTGGGCGTATTGCGGTGGTGAAGATGGTGGTTGCTCCACAGTTTTTGTATCTTTTTCAGGTTCTTCCTATACCTTTGACTCGCGGGGTCTTGGCCACCTGGCAGGCCCTGATCATGAAATTTATATGGCACTTTTGGCGCCCACGCATTGCACGCCAGGTTCTCTATGCACACACACGTCGCGGAGGTATGGGAGCGCCCAACCTTCAATGGTACTATGCGGCGGCACAGTGTCGTGCAGGGGTGGAGTGGATGGACACTGCTAGTACTAAACGTTGAGTACAAATGGAAATGCAGCTTTCGGGGGGTGTGGGCCCCAAGCTCCGGGGGGCTTCGCGTTCAAGTAATCCCTATATCTCTCATACTCTCTGTTGTTGGGACCGTTACTTGGGACCCCGCGGGGCGCTTATGACCCCCCTGGCGCCTATTGTGGGTAATCTTTCTTTCCCCCCCGGGATGACTGATCCAGCCTTTCGGTTGTGGGGCCATAAGGGCCTTAGTCGTGTCAGTCAACTCTTTGAGGGCGGTACGATGCGTTCTTTTCGCTCGCTTCGAGGTGAGTTTGAGCTTCCAGCCGGTCACTTTTATCAGTATACGCAGGTAACTCATTGGGTGCAGGATCGCGTGATTCGGTCGCAGGTTGCCCGCGAGTTGTCCGATATTGAACGCTTTTGTGAGGCATGTACCACTACAAAGGGCCTTGTTGCTGCCCTGTATACGCATCTTCAAACCCAGCAGACGCGACCCGGTACACATCGAGAACAATGGAATCGCGAGCTGCAGTTAAATTACACTGAGCAACAGTGGGAGCAGCTTGAGGGTCGACTCTGGAAAAGTGCAGTGGCTGTTAATGCTCGAGAAACCAATTATAAACTGCTTTATCGCTGATATATGACGCCGGTACGGGTTGCCCGGGCTTATCCCGGTGCGTCTGGTTTGTGTTGGTGGAATTGTGGCCGGGACGGTAACATGGCTCGTATCTGGTGGCTTTGTCCGCGTATACAGACATATTGGAGGGGGATCCAGTACCGCCTACAGCAATTGGTGGGGTTGACTATCCCCTGGGACCCGGGTATTTTCCTTCTTGGTGCTAAAGTTCCTGGTGCACGGACCCCCCAGTTAGCGTTGATCCGTCATGGTCTACATGCGGCCCGCCTGGCCTTGGCAGCTGTTTGGAATCAAACCTTGCCCCCAGCCCTTGCTAGTTGGCTGGAGCGGATGTGGGAGACTTATACTATGGAGCGGGGGTGGCAGTTGGAAAATCGCGCGTGCCACAATTTGAGCAAGTGTGGGAGCCTTTTGTTCTGAAGTATGGTTCACGCTCTTAAGATAATCTCTGCTTCTTCTTTTTTGTTATTGGTGGTGCGGGCCCAACGATTTTTCCCTTTCTTGCTGCGGAGTCTTTGGTTCTCTCTCCTTCCCATGTGTAGCCTGCCGCGGGGGTGCCTCACACACTCCGTGTGGGTATCATGGATATTTTTGGGGTTGTTAGAAGCGGGGGGTGATGGTAGGGGTGGGGGGGGTAGAGGGGTTCTGAGAGGGGTCCTGAGGGGGGAGGGGAGGGGAGGGGGGGTTGGAGGGTGGAGGGAACAGGACAGGAGTTTTTCTTTAATTTGGAGTCTTGTGGGTCATAGGAGTGGGAGGGGTGGGGTATAAGAGGGCTAATGAGAACAAAGGGGGGGAGAAGATAAAATTATACAAAAAACAAAACAAAAAAACAAAAAAAAACAAACAAAGGCCCTGTTCATTTCACTCTTGGTTCAATGTAGATGTTCTTTTGTATATGTATGCTGTATACAGCCGATTTGGTTGTTCCTTGTTGTACTTGTTTGCTGCATTTTTAATAAAAAAAAAAAAAAAAAAAGTATTTCAGTTCTTTAACTTCACGTGTACTTTTGTTCCTGTAAATTTTTCTGTTTTGGAGAATAATCCTTTTGCCTGCGTTGTCGTTGAATTTAATGCATGGAAAGAACCCAAAAATAAATTTCTTGTTTTTGCCTTAAACAACCCCAGTGGTCACACACTACTTTGTCTTTAATGAAAAGAACTACAAGTCCCAGGATTCCTTGCTGGAGACAAAAATAGCTTTAATTAAGGACAAATATGGCAGCCCTTTGCCTGTGAGCCACCGGCCCAGGCAGGGGGTCACGACACCATCAAAATAAAAGCAATAGCAAGTCACTAGAAACTAGTAAGAACATACCCTGTGAGAACGAATAAGACCATTTAGAAACCAGAAACTCAGAGCCAAGGGATATCATGGACTATTTGAAGATTGCATCACAACCAAAATAAAGGGTCATAACTGAATGTAAGTCCAAGCCCTCATGTGTACAATGGGAGCCTCAGATTTGAAAGAAACTGGACCATAAGGTCCTACCTCAGGCTTACCCGACAGATCAGCAGTAAGTTTCTCCATCCAGTATAGTTCCCATACCATATTTTGACCATCCAAACTGCAAGGGTGGGAGGCACAGTCCAGTTCCAGTGATAAGGAATAACACTATGTGTGGCCAGGAGCAGGCAGTTGGCAAACCATCACTGCCCTGTATCTCCACATCTGAGGGCAGATACCCCAACACACAGGATACAAATGTGAGCAGAAGGTCACGTGATGTGAACTGGTAAGGGGGCACTTCTCCTAGCTCTGGGTTACCCGCTCTAACTTCAGTATCATTTTTCAGCAACCAGACCAGACTTCCACTGCTTAACCACACAGAGGTGAAGGCAACCAATTTATATAACTGCAACAGGACTAAACAGCCGCCGTGACAGAGGAAAGGCCATGGGTGCTAAGATGGCCGACACTACTCCATCCAGTCCACGTGCTGAATCACCATCCAATATGGTATTGGAAGTCTCCGCAGCTGTTGTACAAGCTTTAGAAGACCAATTTTGTTTTCTCTCTGACCAAATTACCCAAGTTGGGCAAACGGTGACAGATTTCACTGGCCGGTTAGACTCACTAGAACAAAGAATCTCTGACAAACAAGATTTACAAATGACACAGAGCACAAGAGTGGAGCAATTGGAGAGATTAGTTTGGCAACAAGCTGAGAAAATAGAGGATTTAGAAAAGCACGGACGCCAGAAGAACCTTTATTTTATTGGCCTGGAGGAAACTGTGATAGACGCAGAGCTGAGAAGCTACTTAGAAACCTGGCTACCGCTTTCTTTAGATGCCTAAATAGACGCAATTAAACTAGAACTGGTACATCGCCTAGGCCAGTGGAGGACAGATAGCCTACGCCATAGAGCAGTCATAGCCCGATTTCATGACTATTTTCAAAAAGAAGCTGTTTTGCAGGCGGCTCGCAGTCACAAACTACATGGCTCGGAGAGCACTGCCAAACCCCTGCTGATATTTCAGGATTACTCAGTAGGGGTGAGCCAGAGAAGCCGAGACTTTTCTTCTGTTTGTAGTCAATTAGTGAATAGGGGGATGCAGTTCTCCCTAATATACCCAGCACAGCTGAGGGTGGAACATCAAGGTCGGACCCGGACCTTCAAGACCCCGGAGGAAGCTGCTGCTTTTGTGGAATCCCTCACTGTTTAAACAAAACTGTTGGCACATAAAGGTTGAAACTGTGGACAGTATATAGATCCTTTGGAGAGAATACTGTGCTGAAATTGAAGGCCTGTATATGAGAGAGACCAGGAAACCTAATACAGACCCCCTTGCCTTGGGGAATAGCAACTAGATTGTTTGTGTGTTGGCAGGATCATCAGGAGAGACACGAGGTGGCCCCGACTGGGTTCTGACCTCCATTTTCAACACAAGAACAACAAATATGACACTGGAATACCAACAATCATTGGCCCTAATGTCCACTCGGCTGGTAAAAGCTAAGACTGAAGCAACCAATCCTGTATCTGCAATCCCTCGTTTAAAGAAGACTGCATATTAAGGGGGTGGGGTGGGGGTTGGCCCATTGATTACCAGATTAAAACTTTGTATCCTGCAATAATTGTGAGGGGGGGGGGGTGTCTGGGAGGCGCTCCTTTCTGACACCACCCCTTCTTGTCGATCTTGTTGGTCTGGGTGTTCACAGCTAACACCCCTAATGCCCCTTCCCTATATATTTATATCCGTTTTGTTATTTCTCACCTAAGATGTGTTATGCTTAGCTTATATACTTGCATTTTTATAATCAAATGGACACCTATTGCTTACCCTGTCTGTGCTTGATCACACATATGGGAATAATAAATTAGGTGCCCCATGGACTACTATAGACCTAGGGGTGCTTATGGATGCCCTTCCTTAGCTATGCAGCTGACTAGGATGTGGTAATATCCACCCATGAGTAAGACTTATACACTTCTATTTTTTTTTGCTCTCCCTATCCTGTTTCCTCTATGGTATTCGATCACTCTTCATTGCAATATTTCATTATCCACGCTTATTCACTTCCCTTTTCCTTTGTTCTGGCAAAATAAATATATGCTAGCACAGGGTGGGGAGCATATTTGGCATGTTGAAAGGGGGAATGATGATTCTGGGAAGAATTGTTGCATGCTATTATTTCTATATGTTGTATTATAGTACTACTGCAAATATCGCCATTCCCATGTCCCTCTGGTTAATATTGCCACTTAAGACAAGGATATATACACCCGGTCACACATGTGGAAAGGGGAGTATTCATGGAGAAAGGTGGGGGGATGATGGGGGGGTTTGAATGTGTGCTGTACCAGGTGAAAGATGGCTACTGATATTGGGGGAGATAAGGACGAGAGAGGAGAAGAGAGCTGAGTGAATGAATGTGGAAGAGGTGAAAGTATATAGGGCAGGGCCTGACAGATATCACGTCTCCAAATTCCACTTGGATGTGGAGTTCTCTGTTGATTAGGGGGGAGGGAGGGATAAAAGGGAGGGTAGAAAGGGGGGAGGGAGGATGGAGAGGGAGAGGTTAGAGGAAAGGAAAAGGGGAGTAATACCTTTGGAGCTCATAGGCAGCGGAGTAATTGTTTGCATAACTGGAGGGGTGCCTTGGGCAGGGAGGGCCAAACCTCTGTTGGAATTATGAAGTAAAACTAACAGATTCTGGGAGTCAAAGGCCAATAGATACTGGATAAATGACTTTGTTTTGTTTTCTGGAATGTATGTGGTTTAGGCAGCCCCATAAAATGCCGGATGCTCTGAGATAAAAAGGCAGATTTTTCCTTTTTGCAAGAAACCCACCAGACGGAACTGGAGCATTCCAAGCTCAAACGATGGTGGGTCGGAAAGGTATATGGAGTATCATCAGGAGGGAAAAGGCTGGGGTGGCCATACTGGTGCACAAAAAGGTAGGATTTGGAGTGACCAGTAATATTGCAGATTCGGAAGGACATTCAAGGCAAATCTGTAGCCCTGTTAAACTTATAAGCACCTAACACATATGACACTGAATTCTATGTTAAACTAAATAAATGTCTGGATATAGTGGGAGCATGCCTGCTCCTCATAGGGGAAGGTTTTAACTATGTCATGGAAGAATACATGAATCGTTCGGGGCAAATGGAATAAGACAGGAGACTGAAGAGCACAGTGGGTAAGAGGTATATGTGAGGGGTATGACCCAATGAACTATTGGAGGGACACACCCCTTGGATAGAGACTATATGCATGTATTGAGAGCACATGATACAGGATCCAGGATAGATTACTTTCTTGGATCGACTAAGCTCTTCGATTGGTTGATAAATGCAGAGGTGGGCCCCAATGTTATTTCAGACCATGCACTCGTCTGAATCAATTTGAAATGGGGACCCAGCCATAGAGGCACTATCTGGAAGTACCCCCTGGACATACACAATGATGAGAGATTTGGCGACTTCTTAAAGACATAGTGGGAAGACTATGCCAAAAACAATGCAGCTCACTGAGATAACCCAATGCTTTATTGGGAGACAGCTAAAGCTGTCCTAGGAGGCCAAATAATAAAATATGCTGCTACTTGACGAATACTGCAATGCACCTGACTACTTCATGAACCAAGGAGGAATTATCTCATTTGCAGAAAGAAATTGAAACTCTCCTGCAGGAGCGGGCCACACAATCTCATTTATATTATCGATACCAGCTCTATAAATTTGGGAATAAAACAGGGAAATTGATGTCAGGCCTTACCAAAGCCAGCAGTGGACAACAACATGTGGGAGCCCTTCAGGACACGGGAAGTCAGATCAGAACTACATAGGCCCAAATAGAGGAAATCTTTCTGGCTTATTATACATCTTTATATGAAGCAGATCCTGATGCCAGGAAAATAGAACAAATTTTTGTGAATTAGATCCAACTCCAGAGCCTGACAACAGATCAGCGGGATGCCCTCAATGCCCCAATACATGCCACGGAATTAGCAAACGCAATCAAAAGGTTTCACCCACGTCGAGCACCAGGAACAGATGGGTCTAGGAGAGAGTTTTACAAAATGATGGCTCCTCAAGTGGCGAGTACACTAACAGCTTACTTTACCAATTTAGTCCAGAAACAAACCTTCCCATATGAGGTAAACAGAGCAATCATAATTGTTCTTCCTAAACCAGGTCATGACCAATGTTCCCTCTAATTTTATGTGTTGTCCAGCGATGACCCGATTCTGGGATGAACTATGTAGATACTGGGCTCTTATTAGAATGCACTATACCTGTCCGACCACAGTATATGGTTTTGGGTCTAGTAAATAGTCTTGAGGGGGTGCTATGGAAATATACAGGATGGCTGGGCCAAGCCCTACTGCCTGTGTGTCATCTCACCTTGCGGAATTGGCTGATCCAGGCAGGGTCCACACTGGGAACATGGAAATAAAACATGCTGGGGCTCGAAGGAATGATTGGCTCAGAGAAATGTTTTTAGAAGAGTGGGGCCCATACGCCCAGACATTGACTCCAAAGGAAAAGAGTCAAATTCTCAATGTACTTACTATGTGTCTAATCACAGACCCAGGAGAGGGCACCGGTTCCCCATGCTGCGAGCTCCAGAGGTAAGGGGTGGGTGGGATTAGGAGGGAATGAGTTAGGGATAGGCGGTAGAGGATCGGGAAAGAGACAATAGCAACTAAATTGTTGACAATATTACAGAATAAGTGCTATTATCTGTATTGCCCTTGTTGAATGTTAATAAGAGACAGAAGGAGCATAGGCCAACAAATGTAACCTACATACTATGAGGCAGCTAGAGTTGCTTAGGGCTCAGATGCAAATATAAAGATCTGATTGTATTTTCTCAATGTTGGATTGGACTAATGCTACAGATAATATGGAACTGAATAGTGGGGGAGGGAGGGGGGAACACAGAATAGGAAAGAGGGGGAAAATGATGAAACAAAGAATTCATGTTCTCACTGTATTCTCCTGGCAATGTGTAAGCGTACCCAAATGCTGGGAAAGTTGTTGTGTTATTAATAAAAAAGATTTGAACAAATTTGAGTGGGAGAGTCAGACTTGTAACTACGCAAATACGATGATGGACCTGGGACCAGAAAGCCTGAATCTTTGGACAATGCCACCACCTATGTGCCAGATCTCCCTTTCTCCTGCAAAGTCTCCAGCAAAAAGGATCATCCCCTTTCCCACACTGGAAGAGATCTACCAGAGTTACCAACATTCGTAGCAAGATACGCAACTGAGTGTTAATTAAAGACAGAGATTTTGAACAAGAATGAAAAAAGAGGTAAACCTCCTCCCAAAACTCTTTGGATCGGTCCCCCATCTACATCTGCTAGCCTCTTTAGTAAGAGAGTTCTTGGCTAGTGTGTGTTAGGTCCATGGCTAAAGCTTTGTAGAGCTGGGCCAAAAAATATTTAAAGCAAGTGGATTCAAAATTTAATTTAATTTAATTAGCAGGTTTTTATATACCGCGGCTTCCATAGATCAGTTGCGGTTTACAATGAACAACAATGAACAAGCAAGGCTGTTTTACAAGGAACGGCAGTAAACATCAATGCTGTTTTTACATATAACAGTTTAAACAATAATGGGTTCAATCTATCAGTAACAGATTGATAGTATTGAGAACTATATACAGTGAACATGTTTAGAACTATAATACAATTTTAAATAGAATCTCTGGATATCTTACAAGGTTTTTATCTTACAAGGTTTTTATCTTACAAGAATCCTTTCCCAATATTTGGGTGGTCAAAAAACATCAGTGGAATAAGGGAGAGACCCAAAACAGTGCCACATCTGAAAGTATTGAAAGAAATTCAGCGAGGAACCCCATAGTTCCTCTACCCTCTCCTTTGAGACAAAGGCAGAGTCAGTGAACAGGAAGGAGAGCTTGAGATTCCATCTAGAGTACATTGTCTGACCTCCAAAATCCCTAACAAAGGGGAAGGCTAACACTGGAGTAAAAGGGGATATTCAAGGAGAGAGCATCTGCCCTTTGCAAAGCGCCTACCAAATCTTCCACACATTCCGTAAAAACGGATGGGAGAGGACCCACTGTGCCTTCCCTGAGTCTTATAGGAATAATGGTGCTTTGAGAGGGACAAGAGCAATCCACTCCTTTTCCAAGCAGACCCAATCCAAACCAGAATCGGTCATCCAGAAGAATACTAACCTCAAGCACGCACACCAGTAGTATAGCTGTAGGTCTGAAAAGCCCAGTCCCCTACTTCCCTTAGGCATTGTAAGAATAATCCAACTGACCTGGGGTTTCTTACCCTGCCAAACAAAGGATGAGAGCATCTTCCACAGTGCTTTAAAGAAGCTTCTCAGAACATGAACTGGTAATTGCGAGAACATGAATAAAAGCTTTGCTAGTATCAACATCTTCACTGTATCCATGCACTCTAGTCAGGAGGTCACAGTGGCTCGCATTGTCTCGAGATCTCTACTGATATCATCCAATAGTACTCTATGGTTCTGTTGGTACAATTGGGAGATGTTTTTCGGAATACAAATGCCTAAGTATTTAAAATTGTCAACCATGAGAAAATCCCCTGAGAAGACAGCAGTGAGTAAAGGAACTTCTGTGACACAGGGAAGAAGGGCAGATTTCTGATGGTTTACAGTGAAATCAGATATCTTGGAAAATTGGTCTATAGTATCCACAATTATGGGTATCGAGTTAGTAGGATCATGAAGATAGATAAGAGTGTCATCAGCGAAAAGGGATACTGCATGTATCCGCCTGCCCAACTTGATGCTCATTTCGGCCACTATACATATGTGACATGCAAATGGTTCAATAGCTAGAGTGAAGAGTAAAGAGAATAGTGGACAGCCCTGTTTGGTTCTTCTTCCCAAACTAAAGCAATCAGAATGGAACCCATTAACTACCACCATGGCAGTGGGACTGGCATACATGGCGTCTATCCAGCAGCAAACATTGGGCCCAAAACCAAATTGCCTAAGTACTGCCATCAAATAAGGCCATTTGACTTTATTGAAGGCCTTTTCAGTATCTAGTGAGAAGACTGCATACTGTTCCACCTTGTTATGGACCCCGTGCAGCACATTAGTCAACCATCTG
The DNA here is from genome assembly GCA_033557465.1 of Ichthyophis bannanicus. NCBI lineage: Eukaryota > Metazoa > Chordata > Amphibia > Gymnophiona > Ichthyophiidae > Ichthyophis > Ichthyophis bannanicus. The sequence goes on from CM066044.1 coordinate 118,234,763, forward strand.
ACATTCTTAATCCCAAATTTGTGTTTCTTGAAGCCAGCTTGGTCCAGGTAAAATGAGCTGAGAGAATTTTGGTGAAAATTGTGTAGCCGAGATTTAGCAAGGAGATGGGTCTGTAGTTACTGCACTGCAAGGGGTCTTTCCCTTTTTGGGGATCACCATGATGGAGGCTTCATAGAAAGAGGCTGGCAGTTTCCTCTGCGCCCACATGTCATTGAACACTTTGACCAGTACTAGAGCAAAGAGCTCCGGAAGAGTTTTGTAAAGTTCAGCCAGTAGCATGTCAGGGCCAGATGCCTTAGCAACTTCTAAGCTATGGATAGCGAGACGTTCTTCCTCCAAGGTGAAAGGGCACTCCAGCATATCCTGCTCCCCTGGAGAGAGGCGAGGAAGGTCTGCAGCCACCAGCCAGTCACCTATCTCTTTTCCCTTAGTCACCAGCTGGATGAACAAGGATCCCTGTAGAACTTGGCAAACGCCTCAGCCATCTCCTCAAATCTATATAAGATGTTACCCTTAGATGACTGAAGGGCAGGGGTCTTATGCTTCATTCTCTGCCACTTCAGTTGGCAAAGAAGCAATCAGCCTGCCTTGTTTTCTTGTTCATAAAAGTGTCTCTGAGTGCAGAGCATGGTTGAGGCTATAGATTCCGTTTCAAGCAGGACCAATTGGCCCCTTTTGCGTGTCAATTGCTGCCAGAGTCCCAGCCCTCACAGATTTATGGTGCTGTCTTTCGAGGTCCTCAATGGCCCTCTGAAGCTCCTCTTATTGCAAACCCACCCTTTCATTGAACCCACTAGAGAGGGACATTAGTTGCTCATGGAGGACTGCTTTTGCTGTGTTCTAAAGCGTGAAAACCAAACTCTCAGCTGTATCATTGAAGGACAAGTATTTATTCCATCCTTTCTCTACTGCAAGGAGGAAATCCTTGTTCTTCAAGAGCCCTCTGCATAGAGACTAGGTCCTTGGAGGTACTTCCATTCCTTTTTCATGCAACTCCAGGGATATTATAGCATGATCTGAGACATGCATGGTCTCTATGGATGATGTAATAAGTATCGGCAAGAGAGTGCAAGAGATAAACCAGAGATCAATTCTGGAGTGACTCTGATGTGCACCAGAGAAGTTTGTTTTATTTATTTATTTAGGTGTATTTATATACTGCTTTTCACTGAGTCAAGGCAGTGTACAAGAAACAAACTGGTACACTGTAACAATTCAACTATATATAATATGCATTGGAGAATTATGGGGAATTACGGGGATATAACTATGTACATATGCAAACTATATACAGTGGCTTTGCATGGGAGTGTCTTTACTGGACAGGTTGGGTGGGGTGTTATGTGGTGGTGATGAAATGCTCTGAGAATAGATGCATCTTCAGATGTTTTCTGAAGATAGGTCTGAGATGTTCTTGATGGTGTCTGGTAGGGTATTCCAAATTGAGGGTGCATATGGTTTGAAGGCTCATTTATAGGCTTGTTGGTTGGATTTGGTTCTGGCATGGGGGATGACCAGGGTGCTCATTGAGGAGGTACGTCTTAATCTTCTTGGCTGGGGGACTGTAGAAGAGTGTAGAGGTGTGTGGGGGGGCAGCGTGGATGGTTTTGTGAGTTATGAGTATTGTTTTGTATTTTATTCAACTCAGTAGTGGTAGCCAGTGGAGATGCCCAAGAATGGGCGTAATATGATCTTGTCCTGCTGCAGCTTGGATTATTCATGCTGTTGTATGGAGAGTGGTTTGAAGAAGAAGTGTGGATTGTGGGAGGCCGTTGTAGATAGCATTGCAATAGTTGAGCTGTGGTAGTATTGATGCTTGAAGAACTGAGCAGAAATCTGTTGGTTTGAGCAGTGGTCGGAGGCGCTGGAGGGACTTTGCTTTGTCATATATTGTTCTTGTATTTTTGTTGAAGTGGGATTTGAAGATGAACTGTTGATTATATGGGTGATTCCAAGATATGTGACTTCAGACTGGGTCTTGATCAGTGTGTTAGTCAGGATTATGGTTATTGGGGAAGTGAAGGTGTTATCTCTGGTTACAAAGAGGGCTTCTGTTTTCTTATAGTTGATTTCAAGGTTGTTGTCTTTTAGCCATTTGGATACATCGGTGAAGCATTTCTGGTGAGTAGAGAATGCGAGTTGCATTGTGTTAAGTGTACTGTAGATCATGATATCATCGGCATAGATGTGGAGCTTGAGGTCATATGATCAGATGAGAGCCAGGCAGTTACAGAGCACATGCGATTATGTGGGCCTGCTCATCAGGCCATGGAAACATTCCCATTCACAATTTCGGATGAGCAGTTGTCAGACCACAAAAGAAGAGACCAGTAAGGCTAGCAACCATAGCTGATCATGACTGGCACTGTCAGGGCTTCCATGGCCAGTGGAGATAGTGTTTTGTCATTAAAAAGGGCCAATAAGACTGAGAGCTCCTGGATTAGGTGGCCATCTCCTCTCGGGCTTGCTAGCACTCCCCTGATTTTTCATTTTGATAAACCTTTTATAACACACCAAACATTTAACATATGCAGATTGATTATATATGCTTTAATTGATTGGTAAATGTTCATTACAACAATTTTGCATGCACTAAATATTTTAAGAGTGCTTACTAATGCACATCCTTATAGCATGGAAACTTCTATGAACTTCTATAGCCTTCACAACTTATTTTTATTTTATTTATTCAAATGATTTGGTATATCATTTTTCTTCCAGTCAAAACGGTGAACAATTAACAGTAGAAAGAAAGGGTGAAAGAGTAGTGGAGTACAAAAAGTTCTGTTACATGTAGTGGACAAGTAATGTGACAAGTTTGGTTACAAGTACTGTAGTGGACATTCAAAAGAGGAGACACGATGTGGAAGTAGTGGGGTCCATTAGTGGTAGGTAGAAAAGTTTCAACAAGCTGGATGCAAGAGTCCATTTGGTGGATTCTTTAGAGGGCTAGCATGTGCCGTAATGCTCTTGGAAAAAGTGGGTCTTTAAGCACTTTAAGTCTTTTGCTGCCTGAATAATTCTTAGGGTGGATGGCAGTGAGTTCCAGATTGTGGGGTCATAGAGTGGGAACATAAGAACATACATAAGAACATAAGATATGCCATACTGGGTCAGACCAAGGTCCATCAAGCTCAGTATTCTGTTTCCAACAGTGGCCAATCTAGGTCATATGTACCTAGCAGTTTCCCCAAGGGACACAGGTTCGACAATGATTGTATTGGTTCAAGCATTGATATCCTGGGTCCCTTCTTAATAATGGTTTATGGACCTTTCCTCCAGGAACTTGTCCAAACCTTTTTTAAACCCAGCTACACTAACAGCCTTTACTACATCCTCCGGTAACAAATTCCAGAGTTTGATTACACGTTGAGTGAAAAAATATTTTCTTTTATTAGTCTTAAATAGTTTACCCTGTAGCTTCAATGCATGTCCCCTAGTCTTTCTATATTCTGATAAGGTAAACAATCGATCTACATTTACCCGTTCCACTCCATTCATTAATTTATAGACTTCTATCATATCTCCCCTCAGCCGTATCTTTTCCAGGTTAAAGAGCCCTAACCTTTTTAGCCTTTCTTCATAGGAGTATCCTTCCATCCCCTTTACCATTTTGGTGGCTCTTCTCTGAACCTTTTCTAAAATTGCTATATCCTTTTTAAGATACGGCGACCAGAATTGCACACAATATTCAAGGTGTGGTCTCACCATGGAACGATATAGAGGCATTATAATATCTTTTGTTTTATTTTCCATTCCTTTCCTTATCATACCTAGCATTCTATTTGCTCTCTTGGCCGCTGCTGCACACTGGGCCGAGGGTTTTAACATGGTATCCACAATGACGCCTAAATCTTTTTCCTGGGTGGTGGTTCCTAATGGATCCACCACCCAGGATCTCAGGTGAGCATATTTTGTGCTCTTGTGAATCTACATTGGCAGGCTGAGCAGGTTTAGTGTGCTCTGTCTGCAGAGCTTTGTGGAGCTGGGAGTGCTGATTGACAGCTGGAGGTGCTGAGCAGTGAGGTCATTCTATGTATGATGGTGGGGACTTTTAATTTGATCCTAGATGTGATGGGTAACCAGTGGAGGGATTTTAGGATGGGTGTTATGTGAGAGAAGATTGTGTGTGCTGAAGTGTTCTGGATGAGCTGTAGTGGATGGATTGTGTGCTTGGGTTAGAGTTGTAGTAGTCAAGCAACGGGGTGACTGTTGCCTGACAGACTGCACAGAAGTCATCAGAGGAGAGAAAGGAGCCCAGGTTGTGTAGTGTCCTGAGTTTGTAGTAAATTGCTTTGGTGGTGTTCTGGATGTGAGCTTGAAAATTTAGTTGCTGGTCTAAGGTGACTCTGAGGTATTTGAGTTGAGTTTTGACTTAGAAGTCTGTGTCTCTGAGTCTGACTATTGCAGGATGTGTGAACTCAGGGTCCCTGTTGACATGGAGGATCTCAGTCTTGCTGTTGTTGACTGCTAGGTTTTGATGCTTGAAGCAGGCTGAGAGATTGGAGTAGTCGGGTGCAGCTGTTGAGAAAGGGGTATATACCATTATGTTGTCAGTGTATATCAGATACCTGACATTGAAATTGTGCATAGGGGACGGATGTAGATGTTGAATAGCAATGATGAAAGTATGGATTCCTGGGGCACTCCTTGTGGCAGGGTGTATGGGAAGGATGTGGTTTGTCCTATCTTGATTTGTTGGCCATAGTGTGAGAGGTACAAGTAGAACCATGGAGGAGTTTGCCCTGCACTCCCAACTCGCGGAGTTGGTCTAGCAGTGTTTGATGTCACACTGTGTCAAACACTGAGGAGATGTCCAGGAAGAGTAGTATGAAGCCTTTTGATTTGTTCTCCACGCCTTCAATTAGGGTGGATAGTAGCGAGGTCAACAGGGATTTTGTGCTGTGGTGGGAGCAAAAGCCATGCTGGTCGAGGGGTGCGTGCTGGTTGACATATTCCTGGAGCTGGATTTGGACTGCCTTCTCTGTGATTTTTACCAGGAAAGGTATGTTGGCAATGGGTCAGAGTGGGTGATTTGGGGTCTAAGTTGGGTTTCTTGGAGGGGGTGGATGGAGGCCTGCTTGACTGGTGGGGGGGGGGGGGGAGATAGATGTAGGATAGGGATGTATGCACTATGGCTGATATGATTTGTAAGAAGTGACTCCTTGTGTCTTTTATCCATGACACCAGGCATGGGTCCAGTGGGGAGATTATTATATTGATGTGTGAGATGATGGCCTCAAGTTCATCTGGTGGTAGGTCTCTGAAGGTGGTCCAGGAGTGGGAGGCATCCATCAGCTTGATAAGAGCGGGTATAGTGAGTGGCGGGGGGGGGGGGAGGGATTGGTGGAGCCATGCTTTGTCTGAAAATTCATTGCCATGTCCTGGGGATTGAGGGTGTTGTCTTGTCGGTGGTTGGGTGGGGTCACTTGTGAGTAATCTGATCAGGGCGAAGAGCCACCTGGGCTTTCTGAGGGCTCTAAGAAGTGTGTTGTGGTAGTACTCCTTCTTGGACTTGAGTGTGCTGTTACAGTAGGTCTTGAGTTTATCTAGGTATTGTCGCACCGCCGCCCTAGTGGCCAAAGGTTGCTAAGGTAGGTTGGGTGGACATGAGTTATATTTAGGTTTGGGTTTGGTTCTTCTATGCGGGGTCTAGGTATCTTGGTCCCAGTAGCCTTCCGTATACCAAAATCTCGCAAAAAGGAACACAAAGTCCGAGTGAGGGGAAAAAAGGCATTTATTTCCCTCAATGCAAAAAGGTTCAATGTTTAGAATCTACATCAACTCAAAATGACCTTGATTCAGGTTAAGAGAAAAATAAACAATTATTGCATTACAGTCAGTTATGTTCACAGGGATTATATATATCAAACCCTCAGCCTGGTTCAGAAGTTATAGCTTTCAGCGTTGGTCAGGGACTCTAGGCTTCCAACCTTGCAATAACTACAATCCATTTCTGTGTCTGATGGGTCCGTAATAAATTCCACCTGCATTGGTTCAGAGTATGAGAGCTCTGAAGCCGTGTCAGCAAAGTCAGGTAGATTATCCTTAGGCTTTTCGTATAAGTTTTGTACCAGTTTCCAATGTTCTGGGCTCAAGGTTAAACCTTGGTCCTGTGCCCTCTCAATGTGAGAACAGCCTCTTCTATCCAAAGGCTTCTTATTAAAAAGTCTTTTGCTTGATAAAAGTTTACATCCTGTCTTACAAACAGTTCGGTAGGGACAGCTCTCCCCTGTCTCCTGTGCTTTCTGTATCTCAAGGTTATAGCAATTATTATCAGAGAAATATGGATTACCTTTTTCTTTTGGTTGATCCAATCGAGCTGAGGCTTGAGGCCTAGTCCTGCTGGAATCTGGCCTGGCTCGTATTGCAGGCCTTCTATTCTCCAGCCGGCCCTCGGGTGGTGTTAACCCACAGTCACACCCGTACCTTCTCTTCTCTGAGTCAGGAGTGTTATTTCTTATGGAGACCCCTTTTTCTTCCTCTGGGGAATTCTTTATACCTTGCCTCCCAGGTTGCTGGCTTCTGCCCAACTCTGGTCCAGGAACGGTTGCCCTAGTCCTTCTCTCTCCAGGACTGGCTTCCTCTTGGTACCTTCTCTCTTTGGAAAGTGTACCTGCTTTACTCCCGGTCTCCTTGCAAAGAACCTCCTCTCCGAGTTCTGCTGAGTCTGCTGGCTCTGGTCCTTCAGCTAAGACTCTTGCTTCTTTTTCTCTCCCTCTCCAATCCTCCCAGCCTTTCTTAAAAGGAACTCCTCCTTTCCTGGATTGGATGCTGGTAGGCATTACGTGATAAGCTCTGGGGCGTGGTTCCCTAGGCCTTAGAAAGTCTCTCTTGCTCCCCCTATCTGGCTCCTCGTAATGTTGCATCCTGTGTTGGAGTCTTTTTTCTGAATTTAAAACACTTTTCTCTGACTGCACGGGGTCTGCAGTACCACATATCCCCCCTCTTAAAATATGACGGGCTGGTGAAGCCTCTTCCACACAGCACGGAATACGCGACATAGCGTCAGCGTTAAAGTGTAGTTTCCCGGCCCCGTACTTCTTCTGACTGTTATCGACTGATATCTCTTCCGGGCGGCATGTGGTGGCGGCTGACGCTAAGAAAGCAGCCCGGTCGTGCCAGCGCCGAAGAGTATTACTATGATAAACTTGTGTGTGTCCTTTGGTATCCTGGACCTCGTAGGAAGTTGGTCCCATAGGCTTGACTATCATATGAGGCCCCTTTCACCTGGCCTCGAACTTGGGGGTAGCGCCTGATACCAGGACCATCACCTTTTCTCCCGCTTTTAATCGTCTGGGCTTTGCCCGCTGATCATAATACCGCTTTTTTTTTTAGTTGACTCTCCTTTAGATTCTCGCCGGCAACTTGGGAAGTTCGTTCTAGGCGAGTCCTTAGATTCTTCAGGAATAGGGGCACCCCTATTTCCGCCTCCACGGGTTCGACCCATTGTTCCTTTAAGACGTCTAATAAGCCTCTGGGGGGCCGTCCATACAGAAGTTCATAAGGATACGTGCCTAAGGAATTCTGTCTTCTTTCCCTGCAGGCGTATAAGACGAATGGCAGCATAGTGTCCCACTCTGACATTTGTCCACCCAGTTCACGTCGGAGCATTTGCTTTATGCTCTGGTTTAAGCGTTCCACCAGGCCATTACACTGGGGGTGGTAAGCAGCAGTCTTCTTGTGGTGGATGCCAAAGGCGTCCCAAACTTGAGCAAGGTATATTGACAGGAAATTGCTGCCTCGATCCGTCAGGACCTCCTGCGGAAATCCAATCTCGCAAAATAATTTGACGAGTTCCCCGGCGATTGATTTGGCTGAAATATTTCTCAGGGGGACCGCCCATAGAAAACGGGTGGCCTGGTCGATGACTACCAGAATGTATTGGAACCCTCTGGGTGTTTTGATGAGGGGTCCCACTATGTCCATGACTAAACGTCTTACTGGATCCGAAATCACGGGCATCGGTACTAGTGGCACTGCAGGGGGTTTATGGGGAGCCACTCTTTGACACGATGCGCAAGATTCGCAAAAGCGAGTTGTTTCTCTGAATACACCCGGCCAGTAAAATCGGGCCAAAATTTGGTCGAGGGTTCCCTGCGTTCCCTTGTGGCCCCCTACGGGATGGTCATGGGCCAACCGTAGAACCAGCAATTTAAATGCGTTTGGAACTACCAACTGTTTTCGCAGAGACCCAGTTCGAGGGTCCATACTCTCTCAGTAGAGTATCTCCTCTTCCATAATGAACCTGGGGAAGGAATTCCTTTCTTCTCGTGCCTGCTCAAAGGCATGGGCGAGTACTGGGTCTGCGCCTTGCTCCCTTTTAAAGGAAGGGAACCTCTCCATCAAATCCGCCGGTACCCAGGGCATTCCTTCTCCGGCTTCCAATGCCGCCCGTCCCTGCGAATGGCATCTCCGTTCCCTCCTTCGCTCTGCCTTAGTTTTCCGTCCTCTCCCCGAGGGTTCTCCAATGAGATCTTCGTGCGCGGGAAGGACCCCAAAAGTAGTGTCCTTAGAACATGAAGGCTCTTCACCCTCCTGGGTATGGGACCTTGTAGAAACTAGAGCCTCTCTAGGATCCGTGCCCTTCTTTGAGCTATTTGGCTGTAGCTCCGGGTTACCCATAGGCTCATTCCCACTACAGGTGGAATTTGGGACCTTATGAGGAGTTAAACCTTCCTTCAGACTTTTTCGAAATTGCGGCCAGTCGCGACCCAATACCAACTCTTGTGGCAGCTTAGGGACCACGGCTACCAGCATTTCCTTTTCTATCCCCAATCCTTTAACCCATAGTTTATACACGGGGTAGCGTGTAGCTGCTCCGTGAATGCACTTTATTTTAACTTGACCTTCTGGATATTCAGGGACTGACCACCCCTGGCTTCTGATCACAAACCACAGCTTTTTCGAGATCATGGTTTGGTCAGCGCCTGAATCCACAAGTGCTTTTGCGTTGACTCCATGTATCTTTACATTTAACACGAAGCCTTCTCGTATTGTCCTTGGGGCCTCTCCCACCAGAGCAATGCGAGAATAACACTCATTTTTCAAATGTCCCCTTTTACCACAGGCAAAGCATTTTTTAACAGATTCTCTATCCGGAGGGTTATTACTTTTCCTATTGCCATATGCTGGTCGGGAAGGGCTCCCTACTCTTTGGGCTTCCATCCCTATTGTCAGTTTGGGAGTCCCCATCTTAGGTTTGGGTGACTCTCTCCGCTTCTAGGTACCTTTCAGTAAGAGCTATGGCCTCCGTAGTGGTACAGCAATTTTGGAGGATTAAAAAGTTCTGTACCCTACTTGGCACGGCTAATAAGAACTGCTCCAATATTATGGCATCCATTAGAGTTTCTATATTTTTCCTCTCCGGTTGTAGCCATTTATATGCCAGGCTCCTTATTCTATGGCCCAGGGCTTTTGGTGTTTCTTCCGCCTTAAGGATAGTGGCCCTAAACCTTTTATTATAGGCCAATGGGGTAAGGCCTAGGCGATCCCTGCTTGCTAGCACTACCTCTTCATAACTATCAGCTAAGGCTGGAGGCATTGACCTGTAGGCGGCCAGCGCCTCCCCTGTCAGGGATGCTGCCAGTCGGACAGCCCACTGTTCAGGTGGCCAACGAGCTGAACTCGCTATCCTAGCGAATGAGTCCAGAAAGTCGTCCACATTATCACTAGGACTTAACTTTCCCACCATTAGATCACCGCATGACCACTGTCCAGTCTCTTGGTTGTTCGCTCCACTTGCACCCAACTTTTCGGCCTTGATCTTCGCCATTTCTTCCCGCTGCTGAGCTAACCAGTTTTCCATCGTCTGTAAGACGGGTAATTGCTGGGCTTGCATGGCCTGCAACGCTTGGGCTTGATTTTTCAATGCCACTTCCGCTTGCTTATCGAATTGATGGGCCATCCAGGCGCAAAGCTCTTTTGGCTCCATGGCGAATCTGTGGGAACAAACACAAACAAAACAACCAAGTGTGGCTCTTCTAAACCTTTTTTTTTTTTTTTTTGTATATACTTCCCCTGGCTTCCAACACTATTCAGGCATAATTACATGTTACCTGATTGTAGTGTTGAGTCAGCTCGGGAATAATAGTTGCTGTTGCACTCCGCAGCTCTCCGCTCCGCCAATCTGCAACAGGATTTTTCTTTTTCAGGATTTTTCCAATCCACTTCGGATTTAGACTATTCCACTCTGGGTTTTTCTCCTCCGGTCCAGTTTTCTAGTTACTCCGTTCCGGGTTTTGCTTTTCCAGCAGCTCAGCCTTGGGGTTTTATTTTTCCAATCCAGCAGTTTAAACTTCTCTTCTTTTTGATGCAGACGTAAGTCCCAAACAAATTAATATATCCTGCCAACTATGCCATTTTCATGTCGCACCGCCACCCTAGTGGCCAAAGGTTGCTAAGGTAGGTCGGGTGGACATGAGTTATATTTAGGTTTGGGTTTGGTTCTTCTATGCGGGGTCTAGGTATCTTGGTCCCAGTAGCCTTCCGTATACCAAAATCTCGCAAAAAGGAACACAAAGTCCGAGTGAGGGGAAAAAAAGGCATTTATTTCCCTCAATGCAAAAAGGTTCAATGTTTAGAATCTACATCAACTCAAAATGACCTTGATTCAGGTTAAGAGAAAAATAAACAATTATTGCATTACAGTCAGTTATGTTCACAGGGATTATATATATCAAACCCTCAGCCTGGTTCAGAAGTTATAGCTTTCAGCGTTGGTCAGGGACTCTAGGCTTCCAACCTTGCAATAACTACAATCCATTTCTGTGTCTGATGGGTCCGTAATAAATTCCACCTGCATTGGTTCAGAGTATGAGAGCTCTGAAGCCGTGTCAGCAAAGTCAGGTAGATTATCCTTAGGCTTTTCGTATAAGTTTTGTACCAGTTTCCAATGTTCTGGGCTCAAGGTTAAACCTTGGTCCTGTGCCCTCTCAATGTGAGAACAGCCTCTTCTATCCAAAAGCTTCTTATTAAAAAGTCTTTTGCTTGATAAAAGTTTACATCCTGTCTTACAAACAGTTCGGTAGGGACAGCTCTCCCCTGTCTCCTCTGCTTTCTGTATCTCAAGGTTATAGCAATTATTATCAGAGAAATATGGATTACCTTTTTCTTTTGGTTGATCCAATCGAGCTGAGGCTTGAGGCCTAGTCCTGCTGGAATCTGGCCTGGCTCGTATTGCAGGCCTTCTATTCTCCAGCCGGCCCTCGGGTGGTGTTAACCCACAGTCACACCCGTACCTTCTCTTCTCTGAGTCAGGAGTGTTATTTCTTATGGAGACCCCTTTTTCTTCCTCTGGGGAATTCTTTATACCTTGCCTCCCAGGTTGCTGGCTTCTGCCCAACTCTGGTCCAGGAACGGTTGCCCTAGTCCTTCTCTCTCCAGGACTGGCTTCCTCTTGGTACCTTCTCTCTTTGGAAAGTGTACCTGTTTTACTCCCGGTCTCCTTGCAAAGAACCTCCTCTCCGAGTTCTGCTGAGTCTGCTGGCTCTGGTCCTTCAGCTAAGACTCTTGCTTCTTTTTCTCTCCCTCTCCAATCCTCCCAGCCTTTCTTAAAAGGAACTCCTCCTTTCCTGGATTGGATGCTGGTAGGCATTACGTCATAAGCTCTGGGGCGTGGTTCCCTAGGCCTTAGAAAGTCTCTCTTGCTCCCCCTATCTGGCTCCTCGTAATGTTGCATCCTGTGTTGGAGTCTTTTTTCTGAATTTAAAACACTTTTCTCTGACTGCACGGGGTCTGCAGTACCACAGTATGTGGCATGGACATTGGAATCTGGATTTTCTCCACTGGCATGCTATACAGCGAAGAGCCCGTTTATGCTCTCGTAGTTTGGTGGAATACCATAGCGCATTTTGTCATTGCTTGGAGGATCTTGATCTTGGGGGTGCAGAGGTAACAGCAGAGATGGTTGTGTGCCATGTGTTGATTGCTGCTTTGAGGTCTGCTTCAGTCTCAAGCAATAGTTCCTTTAGGGTTGGTAAGATGTTTTGCAGGAAGGACTTTTCATCGAAAGCTATGAAGCGTCTAGCTGTGGGGGTGATATCTCGAGGTGTGTAGTCAATGTTTTCCTGGGGTAGAGTGAGTGTGATGAGATAGTGATCTGACCAGGAAACTGAGGTTAAAGTTGGAGGGATGTGCCCAGGAGTGGTTAGGAGGAGGTTATGGAGGAAGACTAGATCTAAGGTTCCTTCTTTGTTGTGGGTTGAGGTATCGATGATTTGTGTGTATTGCAGATCTTGCATGACCTGAAGGAAGGTGGCACTCTGGTTGCTGGAGGCAGATGGTAAGTTCCGGTCCCCAAGGAGGATAAGATGTTTGTGATGGATGCATGAGAGCAGACTGTGTCGAGCATGGTGTCGAGTTCCTCGCTTTGTTGAGTGGTGCCCTGTAAGCCAGGCAGATGGTGACATGTGCATTGGCAACTGTGAGGATGTTCATGGCTGACATGAGGTGACACTAATGGCCTTGAATTTCAGAGCTTTATGAGAGGATGAGAGAGGGTATCATATAAAAGTGGGTCTAGTAAAATATTGACCTTTCTATATATGATTGTCTATTATAATCTATATATATCTGTATCAGTAAGTTTGGGTTTTGTAAGGCAGCAGTTGCTTCATACATCACAGATTTCTTCTCTTCCAAGACAAATGGTTGAAGGAACTTGGCTGGGAAGTTTATTTTCAAGTTGTTGTTATCAGGCTGCTAGAGTCTCTGAGCCAATAGTGAATCAAAATTAGAAGATTAAGCATGTCAACATATCAGGACTACTGGACACAATGCTAATCACCACATCACTTACACAACATTCCCAACCAATGACCAGAAAAACAATACAAGAGTTCACACCCTCAAAGTGCCAACATACAGCACTTTGACCCCCACTTCTTGCACGAACCAGACGAATCAAAACCACCAACATACATCTGCATTACATTACCATAAGCAGTACTCTGCAAAGTTATTTTTGCCACTAGGTGGGCTCCAGCTGTTAACCTATAGTTATTGTTCTCGTTAATATTATCTGTAACTTACTTATTGCACATAATGTCTGATTTGATTGCACCAAGTTTATTGAAAACTGTTTTGACTTGTAGGAAAAAAAAGAGAGTTATATAAATAAATTACTTGCAGTGGAAGGTATTGATTTTCTTTAATATATTTACTGTTCAATGTAAATAGTTGATTTCTATTGTTCTATGTACAATTTTCAATGTAAATAGTTGATTTCTATTGTTCTATGTAAAATGTATACAAACTGTGTACAAGACTGTTAACCTGTTATATGTAAACCGCCCTTGATCTCTGGAAGGGGCGGTATAAAAGAAATAGTTAAATAAAATAAATAAATAAAATAAATAAATATGCTTTACTTAACAAGACCTCTTTTTGAGAAAGCCTTTACTTTTGCTACTTTTGGAATGTTTTAGTTATTGAAAAAGTAACAATGTCTAAAAAGGATCATAAAGTTTTGGGTAACTTGGTGAGCATGCCTTCTTGGCAGGACACATAATCTGGTTGAAGATTCACCAATTTAAAATAGATCAGAAATGGTCTGGGGATTTCTGGTGGTGCAAGAGATGGTCAGCTTCCTGATCCAGAATTCCAGGATCTTTAAAAATGTGAGGTTGCCAGGGGACCAACGGTTTTGAACACAAAGAGATTCACAATGGCTCAGTGGATATTAATTTGTCTATACTTTAATGACTTTTAGAGATATTGGACATCAGTATGCGATTAAGAATTGGGGTGGCCCCTAATGACTCAGGACTATTCAATGCATAGGAGCCAGCTCTGTGGGATTCCCAGGGGACCTACCTGCCCCTTGTTATTGAAAATGGGATATTGATGTGGCATAAATATCAGCAGCAATGCAAATGGGGGACTCTCATGCAGTTTAGAGGAATTGATGGTGAAAGGAAAGATGAGATACAGTAGTCCAGACTGCTCTCATTATAACTTTGCATCAATGCAGTGACAATTCTCAAGTCTACTTAATCATTTATTTCCTAGTTCAGCGAAAAAAACCTTGGTTGGGAAGTGTGGGAAGCCTGAGAACCAATTTCTTTTTGGCTTACTCTTGGCATTTCTGTTTAGTAAAACATTTTACTAAACAATTGCTTGTCTAGACTAGGTCCATACATATTAGGAAGTTTGCTGCATGACCCCCTAACTAGAAGAGAAAAGTATTTGCAGGGAAATGAAATCATAAAAAGAATATGATGGCATCAGGAATGCAAAACATTAAAAATCAATTGAATTGAAAATGAATAATGAATAGCAAGTAGCAGACATTATCATTTCTACAAAACAAAAGAACTCCGAAAGGACAAGCAGATGAAATGCAGAGTTAAGACCAAAATATAGTTAGTAACACAGCACAAAAACCTTCAGAACTACTCTTTCTAAATCCCACTGGAGAATTCGGAAGAGACACTTACATAATGGAAACACTGTTATTTTACTATGCCTTTTCATGGTTGCCAAGGCAACATATCATGAATTGTTCATAGCAAGTGACTTTGTCATTGGTTTTATATACTCTAGGAATTATTGTGCAGGGGTTATTTATAGAATTAGAGGGGGTGATTATAAGTCTCGGTAGACATGCATTTTTCTATTTGGCTTAATTGTTCTGTAGGATAAAAGGTTAATATTCACATGAGAAAATGTCAATGTTGATATTCAATCCTGGAGAACAGAGAGAAAAATGCTGATTGCATTCAATAAGAAAGGCTGTTGGATGGTAATTTGTCATTGAAACAATTTTATCTCTGTTATAGTATATATGCAGTAGATATAAATTTCCTATGCAGAGCATGGTGATAGATGATTTGTCCTTCTGTAGTACTTCTTAGTAACTCATTTAGCGTAGGTCATTGGTAGATTTGGTACATTGTTCTGAATTGAATTTTTATGACATATGGCATGCAGTAGGGATTTTTGTTGTTGTTGTTTTTACCAAATTGCTCTTAAATTTTAAATCTGTTCCCATGGAGCCCAGTAGACAACACATATTATAGGTCACGCTAACATGCTAAATAACAATTATAATAATAATAATTAAGTCAAATGTTAAAAAATGTATGTTTAGAGAGTCTTAAGGGAATGTTTACAAAGCAGCAGTAGTGGCCTCCATGTGATATTGGAGCTGCGGCCCCAATGACTTCAAGAGGGCCACGGCTTTGATATTGCATGGAGGATGCTACCGCTGCTTTGTAAGCAAACCCCTTAGAAAGCTACATAAAAAGCTGCATTTTAATTAGAACATGGAGATCAGAATCGCAACATTCAGGTCAGGGTGTGCACAATTCCAGCGAGGGCAGCACAAGGTGATGCAGGGCCATGTGTGCAGACTCATTACGGGGCCTCATTTGCATAGCCACTGGACCTCATTTGCATACATTTTATTTATTTTATTTTAAAATGTATATGTTGCCCATCTAAAATTTTAGGTGGCTTTAAAAGCAGCCCTTCACAAGCCTCTTTTTTGTCCTGGAAATGACTTAGGGACACATTTATTATATATTAATGTGTGTTAAGTGCCACTGTGCCAATAGAAATAAATGGGTGTTGCTGAACTTAGCGCATTTTAACATTTGTGAATGTGCATTAACTTTTAGTAGACATGCCACTTAATGAGTGTCTCAATGCCATTTGCATGGGCAGTGAGGATTAAGAGACTACCAGATTTCTACATTACTATACTCCAGTGTCTACATCTAGGCACATTAGGAAGTACTATACACCCTGCTCATTTAGAATCCATAGCAAAACTGCCATATCACAACAGTACTATCAGGACTCACAAAGCACGAAACCCTACCTATCAAAAGGCAACATTGCAAATATTAAACCAATACACCTCCTACTGGGAAAGACAACAAGTGGGACTGTCACATAAAAACTACATGAACAGAATACTGCAGCTTGGTTACACATGCAAAAAATAGTCATAAGAACATAAGATATGCCATACTGGCTCAGAACAAGGTCCATCAACCCCAGTATCCTGTTTCAACAGTGGCCAATCTAGGTCACAAGTACCTAGTAGTTTCCCCAAAGGACACAGGTTCCACAATGTTTGTATGGGGGCAAGCAGTGGATTTCCCGGGTTCTCTTTAATAATGGTTTATGGACCTTTCCTCCAGTAACTTGTCCAAACCTTTTTTAAACCCAGCTACACTAAGAACTTTTATTACATCCTCCGGTAATGAATTCCAGAGTTTGATTAAGTGTTGAGTGAAAAAATATTTTCTCGTATTAGTCTTAAATAGGTTATACTGTAGTTTCATTGCATGTCCCCTAGTCTTTCTATATTGTGATGGTGTAAACAATCAATCCACGTTTACACGTTCTACTCCATTAATTTATAGACCTCTATCATATCTTCCTCAGCCGTCTCTTTTCCAGGTTGAAGATTCCTAAACCTTTTAGCTTCTCTTCACCGGTATCTTTCCATCCCCTTTACCATTTTGGTGGCTCTTTTCTGTACCTTTTTTAATAACACTATATCCTTTTTAAGATACGGCATCCAGAATTGCACACAATATTCAAGGTGCAGTCGCACCATGGAATGATACAGAGGCATTATAATATCCTTTCTTTTATTGTCTATTCCTTTCCTTATGATCCCTATTATTCTATTTGCTTTCTTGGCCACTGCTGCACACTGGCCGGAGGGTTTCAACATGTTTTCCACAATGACGCCTAAATCTTTTTTCCTGGGTGGCGGTTCCTAATATGGAACATTGCATTGTGTAACCATAGTTTGGGTTGTTCTTGTCCACATTACATTTCATCTGCCATTTGATCATCCAGTCTTCCAATTTATCAAGGTCCTCTTGCAATTTCTCACAATCCTCTTGTGTTTTAACAACTTTTAATAATTTTGTGTCATCTGCAAATTTGATTACTTCACTCATTATTCCTACTTCCAGATCATTTACGAATATGTTAAAAAGCAGCGGACCCAGCACAGATTCTTGGAGTACTCCTCTATTCACCTTTCTCCTTTGGGAAAATTGGCCATTTAGCCTTACCCTCTGCTTTCTATCTTTTAACCAGTTTCTGATACACAATAGTATACTGCCTCCTATCCCATGACTTTTTAATTTCACCAAGAGTCTTTCATGAAGAGCCTTGTCAAAATCTTTCTGAAAATCCAGATACACTATATCAACCAACTCACCTTTGTCTACCTGTTTATTCACACCTTCAAAAAATATAACAAATTAGTAAGACAACAGCTTCCTTGGCTAAAGCCATGTTGACTGTCTCCCATTAAGCCATGTCTATCTACATGTTCCGTAATTTTGTTCTTTATAATGGTTTCTACCATTTTTCCCAGTACTGACGTCAGGCTCACCGATCTGTAGCATCCCGGATCACCCCTGGAACCCTTTTTAAAAATTGGTGTTACATTGGCCATCCTCCAATCTTCCGGTATTATGGATGATTATAATGATAGTTCATAGATTACTAATAGTAGGTTTGCAATCTCATATTTCAGTTCTTTCAACACCTTTGGATGTATGCCATCTGGTCCAGGTGATTTGCTACTCTTCAGTTTATCAAATAGTTGTAATACATCTTACCGTGTATCAATATTTCTTTCAATTCTTCTATGTCATCACCTTTAAATACCATTTAGCCATGGGTAGCATCCCTACATCTTCCTCAGTAAAGACTGATGCAAAGAATTCATTCAATCCCTCCGCTATGGCCTTGTCCCCTCTTAGTGCCCCTTTAACACCTCTATCATCTAATGGCCCAAATTACTCTCTCACAGGTTTTTTGCTATGAATGTGCTTGAAAAAGTCTTTATTATGTGTTTTTGCTTACATAGCTAGCTTCTTCTCAAATTTTCTCTTTGCATGCCTTATCAATACCTTGCATCTAACTTGCCAGTGCTTATGTTGTTTCCAGTTTCCGCCATTTGACTCCTTTTTCCATTTCCTGAAAGATGCTTTTTTGGCAACAGTAACCTCTCTGACTTCATCTTTAAACCATGCTGGGAGTTTTTTGGACTTACTTCCACTTTTCTTAAAGCATGGAATACAGCTTGTCTGGGCTTCCAAGATAGTATTTTTAAACAACACCCATGCTTGATGTAAATCTTTAACCTTTGCAACTGCTCCTTTTTTTTTTTCTTAACTATTGTTCATTTTATCATAGTCTCCCTTTTGAAAGTTAATAGGTAGTACTGAGGATTTCCTTGCCATCCTTCCTCCATTTATTGATCAAACACAATCATGCTATGATCACTATTGTCAAGTGGCCCCAACACCCTTATCTCTTGCACCAGATTTTGTGTTCCACTAAGAACTAGGTCCAAAATGGCTTTCCCTCTTGTTGCTTTATGAACCATCTACTATAAGAAGCAGTCATTTATTTCATCTAGAAACTTTATCTCCCTAATGTGTCCTGCCGTGACACTGACTCAGTCATTACCGGGTTAATTGAAAACATCTATTACTGTGCTGTAACATTTGTTAGCTTTCCTGATTTCTTTGTCTGTCACCGAACATAGAACAAGGGATCACAATTTAGAAATATGAAGACGATAATTAAACTGGGAACCCCAAATGCCAAACTTGGGATGTACAGCAACACTGGAGAAATAAAACTATAAATTAATTTCTTCTTGTACTAAACAAAACACAAAACATTAGTGATGCACATTTCCCAAAGCTGACATATTCCAGTTAATAAACTGCCCCAGTCGTTTTCTTCTGCTTTCTTTGTGTCTTCTGCTAACTCTCCATTGTCTGCTGCCCATTTGGGAACCACAAAGAGCAAGCAACCCACCTAGGGAATATGAACAACAAACAGCAGGTTTCTGAGACAGATGGTAGGCTCTTTATTATCAAACCAAACCCCAATGAGTTTCGGCCCAAAATGCCTTCTTCAGGGGGTACAAAGCCTCAAAATATAAACAAAGATAAGACAATAACTAAACATATATTAAAAAACATATCCAAAAAATCAAGGATACAAGACCCCACTAAAACATAAAGTAACATAAATAACATATCTAAAAATAAGTAAATATATAATACATCTAAAAACAATTAAATATGTAATATGAATAAATAAATAAGTAAATAAATAAAAATAAAGTAAAACTGCAATCTAATAAATAAATAATGTACAACATATGCATGACTATAACTGTAACTTTAAAAACTCATTTGTATGAAAGAGTGTCATGAAACTGGAAACCCTCAAAGGGAGAGGAGGGCCAGAGGACCAAGAGAGAGAGAATGAATTCAGGAAGGTGACAGTTATATGTAAAGTAGCTAATCTGTGTGCACGAAAGTCACCAAAGTGATCGGAATATTGTGTGGGTATAGCTATTATTCGGAAAAAAAGAGCCACTAATGTATAAACATCAATGTATACAGCCTACAAAGGAATGAGAGAACATGCTGCATATTGAGTCTGTATCTTGAAATGAAAAGGAAATTTAGATTATATTAGAACATACAGGAGACGTTGCTAAAATATCAGGGGTAAATGCATGCCTTACTAATTGTAAATACGTCTGTGCCTAAAGAGTATATCTTGAATATAAATGAAATATATCAAAGTGTTCCAAACCCTACTCTAATAAACTGAAATGACAGCATCTAAACAAAAGTACTGGAAAACATATCTTGCCTGCTTAATAAAATACAGTATAGATCCATTTATGCATAAAATGAGTGTAAATGAAGTACAGTAATCAAGGGTGATAAAAGTGATAATGCCTGTACCTTAGGCTATGCCTGATAACTGCAAAATTAATAGATATCTACCTACTGCGCCGACAGCATGAAGCAATCAAACAGTGAAAAAAACAGCCATAGCAGTGGCCGGCTTTTAAAAGGGGAGTCCCGTCAAGAGAGGTGGACAAAAGTCATATGTGACTGGCAAGAAAATAATAAAACCTTAAAAAATCAAAGTATAAGTATTGTGGCGACCACACCCCTACCAGGCGGTTGCCTAGTAGGGACGGGAGACCATCTTGTATTCCTTTTCAAAAGGGTTGTAGTTGTGTAGTCAGAAATGAACCAAGTGGATGTTTCAAAGCGCACAGGAATTTTTATTAGCTTCCTTTAGGTAAGATGGTAACAATCTTCAAAGCAACTTTACACTCAGGACAAAGAAACAAAGGATAATCTTCTCTAATTAAAGCAAATGTCAAAACAGTGTTTCCGCGGAATTATTTACAATGGCTTTCCTTTTCTTTCCCTTTAAGATGCTTCTTACTTCAGCAATAATAAAGGCACATGTATTTACAACCTACAATCAAAGCCAGTAGGGCTGCTAGCTCCTTCTTTGCTGTTTTGAGTTAAACAGTTCTCAGCTGTCTAGCCCCGCCTTGGTTTCACTAGCCACTTCTTTAGGAAAGAACCTTAGTGCTTCAATATAAGACTCATTATCTCCTTTACTTCAGGCTTTCAGCTATAACAAAGTTGTAACAGCTTTCTTAATTTCTATCTGCTATTTGACTTCCATTAATTAGCATCAATACAAACAGCACAGTCCATCTCAGAACAAGAAGAACCCATGTCAGTTCCTCTACCATCCACCTCCATACTTTCTTCTGAGCTGCATGTTGGTAAAGCTTGGAAACGTTCAGGCACTTTTTCCTTTAAGTCATTTAAAAGCTCAAATAGCCTATTCCACTGCACTGCCCCTCCTTCTCTTGGCAGAACTTCAACAGGCTTCTCCTGTTCAACTTTTCTTGGAAACCCCTTCTTTCTAATCTGGGTTTTCCCAGGTACAAATCCCTCTTCAGAATCAGAGCAAGAGATATAAGCCTTAGGCTTCACTGCTTTCTTTCTCCTACCTTGGAGTTTTACTGCAGGACTTCCATATCTGGGGCTTCTGTTGGCTGTAGCTATCTCTGCCTCAGAGCCAGTCAGGGAATCAGGGTAAGATTTCCTCTCCACTTCCTGGGGCTTCTTCTGTCTGAAGACACACCCTTCACCCGAGGAGTCTAGGCTCTCTTGCCTTAGCTTTTCCAACGCCAGCCTTCTCTCTCTCTCTCTCTTGCCAGTATACTTGGTCCTCTCCCTGGAACCTTCTCTGTAGCTCTCTTGGCTGCAGTCCTGGCTGCTCTTGCTCTCCTTGCACTTGTCCTTGTTCCTGTTCCTGTTTCTCCTTCCCTCTATCTCTCTGTTTGTTTGCTCAAACTTAAACGTGGAGCAGGGCACCTCCCCTTCTGACTCCACCCCCATGTACCTCCTACTCTTACCTAGGGTTGCCATGGAGTCTGGGTGTGGCCTTGGCCTAGCTCTACCCTCGTGGTTTCTCTCACTGCTTTTACTAGGGTGTATGTGTTCTGGTGCACCCATCCCCCGCAAAGAAGAAAAAGTTCCTTTTCCCTTTATTTCTTCATGCTGGACTGCACTCTCCTTACCACAGTATGTTAAAATCATGATAGGCATGACAACAAATGTAAAAAATAAATGAATGTTTTTTTTTAAAAAACGAAGGTTGAACCAGTCCACCATGAAGTACTGGTGTAATATATACCGTGTTTGTGAGGGCATACCAGATTGTGATTAAGTCTAAGAGATATTCCAAAATATTTAAATGGAAGATTGCTGAAAAGCAAAAACAAAAAACACCAAAACATCTGCATCTATTAATAGAAGTATATTGCCAGCAACCAACTAACATTTCACCACGGGATGTGGGTGCAAAACAAACCCCTGGAAATGGATGAGAAATTTTATGCATTCCACTAACTCATGCTGTCATAAAAATATGTACGGCTAAAAAACACAATAAAGCAAAAACAAAAATAAGTAGAAACCATAAAACAAGAAATAAATAAATAAGGAAACTAAGGGGTATGTTTACTAAACCGTCTTAATGTTGCAGCAGTGGTATTATCACGCGATAAGTGACGTTATCGTGCGATAATGTAACATTATCGCATGATAATGTCACTTATCGCATGATAACGCGGCGGCAGCGTTAAGGCACACTAACGCTGTGAAATCCGGGTCTGAAGGGTGGAGTAAGGCTTCCCAAAGGGCGGAGAGAAGGGGTCAATGGGCAGAGAGTGGGCGGGGAGAGGCTCCAGGCACACTAATGCTGTGAAATCTGGGTCTGAACACTAACGCCGGTGAAACCCTCGCGTTAGGCACATTTGCAGGAAAGAGAAAGAATTTAAGTCAACAATGTGCAGCAAAGGCAGGGAAACCCAGAAAAGTGATAGTTGTGCAGGAACCCAAAAGGGCAAATAAACATATAAAATGGCCAGGAGTGGAGGGCATAGACAGAAGTAGTTTGTTAGAAGAGCGGAGTTCCTGAGAGGGGTTGTAAGGAGAGATAAGAGATGAAAGGTAGTAAGGAGCCGCAGAGTGAATGCACTTAAAGGTCAGGAGGAGAAGTTTGAACTGGATGCGGAAGCAGACAGGGAGCCAGTGAAGTGACTTGAGAAGAGGAGTAATGTGGGTATAGCGAGGCTGGCGGAAGATTAGTCGTGCACCAGAATGTTGAATGGATTGAAGGGGAAAGAGATGACTCAGAGGGAGACCAGCAAGGAGGAGGTTGCAGTAGTCAAGACGAGTGGTGACTAAGGAGTGGATAAGGGTTTTAGTAATATGCCCTCTCCCGCCCACGTTCTTAACTCCCCATGCTACCGCCCTGAACGTGCATGTCTGCGATGTTGCAGAGTATGGTGGGGGACATTTTCACCACTTACACATCCTCACTGCATGTGGACATCCCTTATTCGTGTGCTATAATGACCTCCTAAGTGAAAACTGGTTTGCTGCACAGTTCCCTGACTTTTATTGTTTGTTTAAGTAAAAGCTTGCAGGTTACACAGTGCCTTTACTGACTTTTTAAAACACAGAATTTTTAAACAGACACAGATTTTATCATCTGAAACCTAAATAATTCCTTTAACCCTGTGGAGTGGAGGAGTAGCCTAGTGGTTGGGGCAAGGTACTTCAGGCCAGAAGGTCAGGGGTTCATATCCCACTAGAAGACAGCAACCTTGAGCCTGAAGGACTGGGGTTTCTAGTCCCACAGGTGCTCCTTGTGGTCTTGGACAAGCCACTTAACCCTACATAACCCATGTTCCCTGTAAAATAGTTATCTCCAAGTTATAATGCTCTGTTCAATGTAATTTCAGTTTGTTCAATGTAAACCACACTGATGCAGAATAGCACAGTATATAAGAGAATGTAAATAAATAAATAACCCAAGAGTCTGAAAAAGTCCCAGCAGATAAATACTTACAAGCACTGTTCCCTCTAAGCTGTGCGCATGTGCGTGCGCACACACCTCGCTGAGCGAGCGCACATACTTTACAACAGAGCGCACAAAAATTATGGCTCTGATTCTGATAGAAAACAACACAGACATCTTAAAATTTAAAAGTTATGATTGTAATTACTAGAAATTTCCCGCTTCATTTAGTAATCGTCTATTTTCATTTAATTTGATTAAAATCAATGTGGTGTACATACTGTATTCTGACGTGTAGTCAAATTTTAAAGTATATAACTCCAAGTGTCATTATGTGGCGCACAAAAATTTAACCTTCCTTCAAAAGCTGCACACAGCTGATATTTTATGCGCACACAGCCTACAGAAAATTAGAGGGAACACTGCTTACAAGTGCAGATTCCTTCCCAGAAAGAACAGCTTTTTTCAGTAGTCCTGAATATCCATAGGTGCCACTGCTGCATGCCCCATCTTCACTCCGCCAGCTTCTTTTTTTATCCACCAGTCCCAGCCCTACCCCCTTCAGGTCCTCCCCCAGCATCAGCTCCCTTCTAGTTCCAGCCCCTCCCAGCATCCACTCCCTTCCAGTCCCATTCATCGATCTCCTCGCATCAGCCCATTTCCAGTCCTAGTCCCCCAGTATCAGTACTTGTCCAGTCCTCTCCCAGAATCTGTTCCTTCCACTCCTAGTCCCCCATCTGCCAGCATCAGCCCATTTCCAGTCCTAACCCTAGTATCAGTCCTCCTCCAGTCCCTCCTAGCAACTGCTCCCTTCCAGTCCCCCAGCATCAGCCCATTTCCAGTCCAGTAACCCCCAGTATCAGTTCCATTCAAGGCCCCAGGACATTTCCAGTCCTAACCCCCCAGTATCAGTTCTCTTCCAGTCCCTCCCAGAACCTGCTCCCTTCTAATCCCAGCCCCCCATCCCCCAACATCAGCCCATTTTGAGTCCTGCTCCCCCGTTCCTATTTTAGCCCCTGGTCCTTCCTCGTTCCATTCTAGCCCCACTCCCATTCTCATTCTAGCCCCCAGTCCCCCATGTTCCCGTTCCCATTCCAGACCCCAGTCCCCCACAGAGTCACACACCAAAAGAGGCTCTATGCCTAATCGGCTTCAGAGGGAACCAGGGAGTCCCAGAGCCCCACCTCACCTCTGAACAGCTGCAGGAGTAAAGAGCGGTATTTGCTTTCTCTCCTGCGGCTGTGATAAAAAGGAACCCGCCGGCGCATTGAGTGCCGGGAGATCAAACGGGGGCACTGCCCATGTAAATGGCATTGAGACAGCCATTGTACTGGCAGTAGTTGCTCCTCACTAAGCACCAGCAGCACAGGCTTTCAAGGCCCATTCTAGCAGTGTGATGTGGGAATGTGCATCCCCCATTCAGGCGCCACCCATACACATGTTACCCGGGCAGTGCTGTTTTTTATAGCATGGTGCTGATACGTGCATTTATTCTGTGCTACTCATGTCCTCTAACTGCTATAATTTCATGTTTCTTTTTTTTAATGAAATAGCCATGTCAGTGCAAAACACGGTTCATAATCTTAGGGTCCTAATTGACAGACCTCTGTCGTGCTTTCACAGTCTTGCTTTATACACTTGTGACCACTTTGTCCTCTCCTGTGTAAGTGGATTTAATCAAGGCAATCCATGCATTAATTACTACTAGACTTGACTTTGGTAATCCCATTTTGATTGCGTGACCATCTAAATATGTTTGCTGTTGCCAGTTAATTCAAAGCACAGCTGCTCTCTTTGTTGTTGGCAGTGGTTGCAAGAAATCTATGTCCCTGGTTCCTGCCAATCTGCTTTGGTTGCCTGTGTCATATCATTTAAGATTGCCTGACTGATGTTCTAAGCCTTTTGAGACTTGCATTTTATACTTCTACATATTCATCACAGAGTTCTCTCTAAAGGTGCTCTTTACAATGTCCAGATTTTTACCAGAAAATATGCTTTTTCTTGTGATGCTTCTCGTGCTTGGAAAGATTTGTCTCTCAAGTTTGTCTGGCCTCTAATTATAATTATAATTATAATTATAATTAGTACCTTAGGTAACTGATTTGGTGTTCTTTTTCAAAAGGGTGCTAAGCTGTTGCATCTAAAGCATCAATAGTTCAAAATTCATGGCATGTTAGGTACAACAACACCATGTTAACTGTTGGGGGGTCCCAGCAGTTAACAGGAGGCTCTGTGCCCTTACGTGGCATATAAAGAACATGGGTGTACTTAACTCCACATATTGAAGTGGCATTAGGCGACACTGTGCTAATTGCAGAGATCACAGTAAGCATGTGGTGTTTACCCCATGCTAGTTGTGCAGTGTTCACCATGCCCACTCTCTGCCCCTAACCTGCTCCCATACCACCCCAACATGCCATTCACGGTTAGCATAGAAATCAGCCCTGCGCCAGCTGTCAATGTGCATCCCAATGCACCTTCAGCGTGTGCCAGAACATGTGCTGACACCTAGCACCCTTTAGTAAAAGATCCCTATTAAGACTTTTTTTAGGCCTTTCTTTAGGTTTGGACCACTGTTTTTTGCTTCTCTTTGTTCCTGTGAATGTAATTATTTAGTGATATATTTTATTTTGATTAGATTATTAATTTATTTTATGGCCGTGTAATATTGCTGAAGTTACAGTTGTGGTTGACATGTCCAATATCTCCTAAAAAGAAAGTAGCCTGTGAAATGGACAATATATACACACATATCTGACACATAAAAGAATCAAATGAAACAAACCCAATTAAAAAACGAAATAGCAGAAAATAGTATAAAAATTGAGATGTTGCCAGGACATGATTATTGGACATGATATTTTGAAATAGGCTTGTAAGTTAGGATCTTTTTGAATTTCACTTTGACTGGAGGATATTTTGGTGGTGAATTTTTGGGGTTTTATATTTTTGTAGGACATGATTATTGACACCCTTATAAACAATTCAAATCAGTTTCAAAAGAAGAACCACAATCCCACTGCAGTAAAATTAGACACACCTGCGATCATTCATCAGTACTCACATAACTTGAATCAACCAATGAATGATGGCTGTAATTCTTAAAATGGCCATATTCACTTTGTGTTCCATTTTCACAATGGTGAAGATGAGAGCTGCCTGAGACCATCTCAAAAACCTTAAGATGCTTGTGTCTAGAGTTCACAATGTTATTAAGATGTTTTCTGCTCTTGGAACTGTCAAGAACCTCCCAGGACATGGTGGGAAGAGAAAAATTAATCCAAGAAGTCTTCAAAGCTTAGTGTGAACTATTGGAAAAACACCACATACAACATCCAAAGAGCTCACCTGGAGCAATCTGGAGTGGTGGTTTCAACCCGTACCATATGCCACACACTAAACAAAGAAGGACTTCATGGGCAAAGGTCAAGGAGGAACTCACTGCTCAAAGACTGACATAAAAAGGCACTCCTGAACTTTGCCCAAACCCACCTTGAGAAACCACAGTCCTTCTGGGAAAATGTTCTGTGGACAGATAAAACCAAACTTGAGCTCTTTGGCAATGTAGACCAGGTATATAATTACAGGTGAAGAAATGAAGCTTATAAGTAAAAAAAAAAAAAAAACACCTTTCCTACAGTTAAATACAGTATGGGGGAGGTTCTATAATGTTGTGGGGCTGTTCTGCTGCCTCAGGAACTAGAGGCCTGAAACATATAAATAAATCATGAAATCACGAGATTACCAAGGTATTTTGGAGCGAAATGTGCTACCTAGGGGTATGTTTACTAAACCGTCTTAACGTGCGCTCTCCCACGTTATCGCACGATAAGGCGCCTTATCGCGTGATAATGGCGCCTTAGCGCGCAGTAAGGCACCTTAGCACATGTTAACACGTGCTAAGGTGCAAACGAGCGCTGAAGGCGGGGAAAGGCTCCCGGAGGGCGGAGGAAGACTCCCCATGGGCGGAGAGAGAGAGTCAATGGGCGGAGAATGGGAAGGGAGAGGCTCCCTGCACACTAACGCTGTGAAATCCGAGGCTGAAAACTAACACCAGTGAAACCCTGGCGTTAGAGCTGATTTAAAGGGAAAAGAAACCATTTCCGTCAGCAATGTACAGCAAACCCAGGGAAACCTACAAAAAAGTGATAAGTGTGATACATGTGCACGGAACAAAAGGGCAAAGAAACAGTGAAAATGACCAGAAGAAAATGTAAAAAAACCTAACCAAGCTGGGCAATAGTGATATCAATGGGAAACATCAAAAAACACCCCCAAGAAAGCTCCAAAAAAAAGACATGAATTTTGGAAGGGTCTATGCTCTGTCCCCATACAAGGTGAATGAGCCCACAGTGAAATTGCGCTGATCAGGGTTTTCCTCTCCATTGGACAGGTTTCCTATGGTGTGCACATGTTCCACAACAGCAGGACGGGCATGTTGGAATGGGCAACTGGACAGATGCTGGAAAAGGGGACACAGAGGGCTGCAGGTGGCACATGCTGTGGTGCAGCTGGGGCACAGTGCGGACTAGGGTAATGCCTAGCTGGCCCATAGGAATGCTGAAACAGTACAGCAGCCAGACAGCAACTGCTGAGGGCCCAACATGGGCAAGAGTGTGCTTCCCACGGTGTCACGGGGAATAGTACCCAGCAGGTACCACCAATGGCACGGAACATTGGCAGGCGGTGCTGGGGAAAGCGTGGACAGCTATGCAGGCACCCCTACCCCAGAACCCACACCATAGGCAGCCGCCTACCCGCACACTGGATGGCCTGAGACTGCGCAGCACCAACACCACCAGCAGAGGGCATGTCAGCATGGTGGCAGAGGTGTACTGGTGGTGGAGGGGGCAGTGGCAG
This sequence comes from Ichthyophis bannanicus, assembly GCA_033557465.1. NCBI lineage: Eukaryota > Metazoa > Chordata > Amphibia > Gymnophiona > Ichthyophiidae > Ichthyophis > Ichthyophis bannanicus. Next base: position 118,262,816 of record CM066044.1, read on the forward strand.
CTGCCCAGAGCAGACCATGGCCTAGCCCTGTTTAGGTGGGTGCCGTGCACTGCAACAGACAGGCTCTGTCTGACAAACAGTCATGGTATCTCCAGGGAATGCACTATCTCTGTGGCAACACGGTGGTGCAGTGAACACAGCCAGTGTGTTCAGGAGCAGAAAGTCACAGGTTCAAGTCCCAGCTGTGGTTCCTGCCAACCCAGTCCCCATATTTTACCCACTACTAAAACGTGCTAATACAGACAGAACCTTTATTGCAGATAACAGAAACATGCCCAATAAACCTACATTTTACCCTACAGAGCACAGACACCATGAACATGCACATTACCTAGAGCAGAGTCTCCCAAATGCAGTCCTGGAGGGCCAAACACCATTCAGGTTCCATGCTGCCTCTAATAAACACGGCTGTGCTGCATGTTTATGCACCGCCCCCATGGTATGCAGATGTATCTCATGCATATTCATTAGGGACAGCATGAAAACCCGAACAGTGTTTGGCCCACCAGGACTGGAGTTGGGAACCTCTGCACTAGAGCAGCGGCCAACAGGGGCAGACACACTCTCACCCACAGGCTCCATTATCCAAAGCCTCCTGGAGAGGTAGGATGTTGGGCCCTGCGTGCATCTCCCAATACTAGCACTTGCATACCTTAGCAATGCCACCCTAAACCTGGGAATATTGTACACACCTATCAAACGATTGCTATGATTACTGGCAGATAGCAATTCCTAAGTTAAGCACAATTTGCTGATTGAGCTGCATCATAGCAACCTTTTTGCTGTCTGTGGAGTGTGCTTCAGGTCTGATGTCTGACAGTGTTTACCATCCTGGGGAGTGACCCCAACAGTATTGCGTACCATAGCCATGCCTGCACTGTGCCCAGGACTGGTGTGGTGGCCAGGGCTGCCAAGAGCCTCTATATTTGCACAATGCTGGCATAGGTGTGGGAGCGTGTGTTTGTCTATCCAGTGTGTGGTGTCTGCCAACACCTTCCTCAGCCCACTCTATTGCCAGTGTAAGCCTGCCAATGTGCATAATGAGGAGCAAGGTACCATGGGTATAGCCCGGACAGGGTGGCCTGGCCAGGATGCATCTGCACAGGGCATAGGGCAATGGCTCAGACATTGTAGTGCCTGACAACCACCTGCACGGACAGGGTGGCCACAGCATGTTCTGCTGGGAGGTCACCCTGATTGAGCAGTGACCACGGCATGGCTTGGTTCCCCCATAGTGCTATATAGTGTTTCTCTCATGTGATGTTTATGGTTCCCTTTTGGGGCCTAATCACTGACTTATCTGCTTGGTGTGTATGCTGACATTCCAGCTCTGGGTACATACATCACCTCCAGAAACATGGACTAGCTAGCAGACTGTCTGCAGCTGGTATGTGTCTGGATGGACCATCTTGCAGGGTGCAGCACCTGGAGGCTTGCTGCTGGAGAATGTCAGATAGTGGTGGGGGACAGCTGAGCATTTCCAGGCCTTCTGTCTGCATTGCCTGCCCTGTATGGTGTCTGTTCCCCAGCAGGACTGGGGTTGATGGTCCTCTCTACTGCCATCATTGCGGGAAGGTAGAGTGTGGCTCTGTTGGTGGGAGATCCTGTTTCCCACCCTGAGCCACAGAGAGTGGGTTGGGTGGTGGTACATAATCCACCTATGTGTCCACCTACATCATGTGACCATGGTACCAACACAGGATATGCACTATTTTGACTGCATCATTTATTTATTTTTATTTTATTTATTTATTTAATACACACTTATATACCGCTGCTTCCAGCGATCAGCAGCGGTTTGATTCTTCTTCTGGGGATGTCAATCAGGACAGGGAGGGGACAGCACACAGGGTTAGTGTCATGGGGGACTTCATTATACATATTTACATTTATACATAAGTATTTACAATTGTACATTACACCTTTTCTATAATTTATATATTCGGAATTATCCTTGTATTATACATCTTCACATATTCTTACATAACGTGTTATCTAACGCATTTGAGAGTCATGGCTGATTATAATAGCATTTGAATAGGTGAGTTTTTAACTCTTTCCTGAAGATTGCAATGTCCGTGATTAAGCGCAGTTCAAAAGGGAGTTGATTCCATATTGTTGGTGCAGAGAATGCGAATGCTCTTCGAGATGTACTTGTTTTTACTGTTCTGATGGATGTGGGGACCTGTAGGGTGCCCAAGTTGGTATTTCTTCTGTCTCTATTTGCAGGTTGTGTGCTGATAAGGGTGGTCAGGAATGAGGGGGCTATGTTATTGATAAGTTTGAATGCGGTTACTAGCATCTTGTACTGTATCCTTGCTGCAATTGGAAGCCAATGTAGGTTTATTAGTATGGGGGTGATGTGTTCTGCAATGCTTGTTCCCATTATGATCCTGGCAGTTACGTTTTGGGCCAACTGAAGGATATTTATTGATTTCTTGGGGAGACCTTGAAGGATGGCATTACAGTAGTCCAGATGTGGCATAATGAGTGCTTGCGCCACTGATCGGAAGTCACATGGATCTATTATTTTTCTTAGCGGTTGTATCACTCTAAGTTTATGGAAGATGGCTTTGTTTGTTTTACGTAGGTGGGTCTCCATTTTTAGGTTGCAGTCGAGCGTGACACCTAGGTATTTGATCTCATCCTTCGCCTTGTACGTGTTATTGCACAGGGTGATTGTATCAGGGGGCTTGAAGTTCGGTTTGCTGGATATATACATGACCTCGGTTTTTTTGTGGTTTATCGTCATGTTATTTTTCTGTAGCCATTGCAACATTTCATCCAGGCAGTTTTCGAGCTGTGAATAATTGGGGTCCGTGGCGTCCAGTTGTGTGTATAACATGATGTCATCTGCATAGATGTGGTAGCTGATGTCATGTCTTTCAAAGATTTTGCATAGGGGTTGCATGTAAATGTTGAACAGTAGAGCCGAGAGGGCTGATCCCTGTGGAATGCCCTGTGTTTGAGAGAACGGTTCAGCTTGTTCGCCATTGAATTGTACTTGAGGCCTTCTATTCGATATGTAGGAGGAGAACCATTTGAGGGGGGTTCCCCCAACTCCTATGGATTCCAGCTTGTTTAGGAGGATCTCATGATGTACAGTATCGAAGGCGGCGGAGATGTCAATGAAAATGAGTATAAACATTTTCTTTCTGTCTTCAAGTCCTTTAAGGAGGTTGTTCATTAGCGCTATCAAAAGTGTTTCAACTCCATGATTTCTTCGGAACCCGTACTGCTGTTTGTCTAAGGTATCGTGGTCATCAAGGTGATCTTGAAGTTGTAGGAGCACTGCCTTTTCAATGATTTTTGCAAGGAATGAAATGCTGGATATGGGTCTGTATGAGGTCGGGTCTTCCTTGTTGAGAGTATTGTTTTTTTAGGATTGGCCTTATTATTGATTGTTTTAGTTGTTTGGGCATTATTCCTTGACTTAGCGACTGATTTATAATGTGGGCTATCTGCTGGTTGATCTCTTTTTTTGCCGCTTTGATCCATGCAGTTGGGCATGGGTCGAGTGGTGAGGTGGTGGTATTTATGGAGGTTAGAATGTTTGTGGTTTGTTGTTCATCAAGGTTGTGGAATGTGTTCCATGTTGGTTCTTGCTTCTCTTCTGTTCTTTGATGCAGTGTGCTTTCCTTTATCGTGGGGGCGGTGAAAGTCAGCTTGCTTGCATAGTGATTTGCTAGTGTTTGCGGATGGATGGGGCTATCCTGCTGTTCTGGTGGCGCTGTTTTGGTAAGTGATTTTACTAGTGCGAAAAGTTCACGTGGTTTGTTGATGGCTTTGTTCAGGATGTTGGTATGGTGTATCCTCTTTGCTGTGTTTACTTCTTCTTTGTATCTTGAGAGGAGATTAAGGTATACCGTTCTTAGTTCAGTGGATTTGGTGCGTCTCCACATTCTTTCGTGCTTCCTGAGGTCTCTCTTTATTCTGGACAATGTTAAGTTATACCAAGGTTCTGATGGTTTTTTGGATGTGCTTGGTGTCTGGTTCCCTTTGGGGATTGCTATGGACTGAATTCCGGAATCCCATTTGCTTGTTAGGTCATCGAGGTCTGTTGCTCCCAGGTCGATGTGGGATTTGATAGCACTGATGAGGCCTTCCATGTCTGGTTTGTTAAATCTCCGTTGTTGGTGTGATCCCCTTTTCTCTTTCGTGTCCTTGGTCAAGTTCGGAAGCTTTATCCGTATATTAATTTGGTGGTGATCTGACCAGGGTAGTGGATTGATCTCTATCCGGGGCCTCTCACCAATTTCCTGTTCTCTTTTGGGTGTGAAGACCATGTCAAGTGTGTGGCCTTTTTCATGGGTTGGTTCTGTTATCAGTTGCTGGTACCCTAGTTGCGCCATAGCTTCTAGGAAGGTGTTTGCATTTGTGGTTGATGTGGATGCTAGATTTAGGTCTCCTAGTATTATCTGGATTTTTCTAGGTTGTGTCGATGACATTACTTCCAGTGCTGATGCAAGAATCTCATGATGTGACGTGGGGGGTCTGTATATCAAGCAGATAGATAGTGCTGAGTTTTCAACCTTGAGTAAGTCTATGTCTGCGTTTGAGTTCTGATATGTGCTTGTGAGTTTCAGATTGTCCTTTGCTATTATAAGGACCCCTCCACCTTTTTTGTGGGATCGGGGACAGTTATACAGGTTGTATCCAGGATTACTGATCTGGTTTAATATGGCTGCATCTGTTTCTGTGACCCATGTTTCGGTTATACATAGGATGTCCGGTTTTTCGTCAGTGATGATGTCATATATTATGTGTGTTTTGTTCCTGATTGAGCGAGCATTTATGAGGATGATATTACAGGCTTCATGTAGGGCCTCCGCATCCCGGTTGCTAGTGTTTAGTGAGGTTGTTTGGTTGATTGTGCGGGGCAATGCTGCTTTGGGCTTGCGGTGTCTCCGATTTCTCGTAGAGGTTTTTGTGGATATCCTGTCATTGGGTGTGTGAGTTATAATCTTTCCTGTGAAGTAGTATGGTGGAAGTAGGAGTGGTTGCTGTGTTTGTAGGGTGTAGAGGAGGTAGAATGGGGAGTAAAGATGTGGGAGGGTTTGGTATATGTTTTGATTGAATGCGTAGGCAGGGATTAGTGTGGCCAGGTATATCGCTGCGTACCAGAATAGTGCCATCATTGAGCTGGGTGGTGTTGCCCTTCAGTGCCCTATATTCTGACGGCTGTGTTATTCTACTTGGTAGTTGTGTTTGCAGCTTTAACAATGCTGAGTAGCAACAGTGTATCTTGTAATTATAACAGTAGCAGTAGCAGTATATCTTGTAGAGGTAACAGTTTAGTATAGTAACATTAGTAGTAACAGTATATCTTGTAACAATGAATGATTAGTAACAGTATATCTTGAAACAGATATTTAGTACCAGCAGTTATTTAACTGTTATCAGCGTGATCTGTGTTAGTAAAAGCAACATCTATAATGATTACGATATCGATATTGGTACTGTTGTAGCTATACGAAATTATAAGGTCAGCAATATTGGATAACAAATTTCACGGTGTCTCTATTTCAACGTAGTCAGATTGAACAGACGGATTTTAAGTGTCGGTTTGTTTTCTCTGCTCAGTTATCACTAGCCGACCTATCTCTTAGCGGATGACTTACGTGTCGCCTGGTCTTCTGCGCGTAGCTTTGTGTAGGACGGTGGATTCGGTCCTCCGCGTTATGCACTAGTTCAACCCGGTCCAGTGGGCTAGAGGTGCGCTGTATATGTCGTCGGCGAGCTCGTACCCGGCCTGGGGAGCTCTAGCCTTGTCTGTCTGTGAATTATGTTTCGGTCCATAAGGGCTAGACATGACTGAGAAATACAGATGTGTCTGCAGGAGCTACCTATCACACACACTAGCACTGATGGGGACCTGCAGCATAGCCTATTTCAGCCATGAAAGGTGCTGTGGACCTGGTGCTGGCTGCCCCACCTCACCCTCAGGGTGAGCACAGTACCCACACAATGTGACGGTCTGTAGCTACTCTGTGCCAGTAAGATACACGGTCAGTACCCCCTACCAGGCTGAGGTGCTGTGGGGGTGCACACAGTCAGTTCCCCCTACCAGGCCGAGGTGCTGTGGGGGTGCATACCCCATCTTGTGATCATCTGTAGACTGCTGATTTGCATGTGCAGTGCATCATGGGTACGGATGGGTTAACCCTATCCTGGTAACCACAGCAGACTGTTTGTGTGGTGACATGCAGTCCTTCTGTAGCCAACAAGGGGCTTGTTAATAGCTGTAGCCCACTGGTTACTTCACTGCCTATGGAGCCAGAGGTCATGGGTTCAAACCCACAGTGGGGTTATTTGATAGGGCTATCCAGAGCATTGTCAATTTTTAATGTACATTAGTGCTGCCAGCAAAAACACCCCCAGAGTACTGTAATCATAAGGTGCCTCAGAAGGCGCTTTATAGGGTGCCCTATAAAGCGCCTTCTGAGGCACCTTATGGTTACAGTCCATATAAGGTGCCTTATAAGTTGTCCTATGGAGCGTCTCATAGGGTGCCCTATAGGGGACATTATAGGGTGTCGTGGCAGACAGTGCACTTTATAATGTGCCCTATGGAGTGCCTTATAGGGTGCCTTATGTGGCACCTTAGGTTATGGCACGTGAGGGTGTGTTTTCTGGCAGCAATAATTAAAATACAAATAAAATGCCTCAAGAAAACAATACTTACATGTCAAAGCTGATGCCTCAGCCAGCCTTATGCATTAGGCACACTGGGGGATCAAACTCATGACCCCTGTATCATCAGTCAGTGTATTAACCATTGTACTACACCTCTGTTTCTATGTTTGCATGTCTGGGCGCCTACTTAAGATTACCCCGCATTAACGCACTTAGTGGCGCTTAGCCCGTTAATGTGCACAGCAGCACGAGTTATCGCGCGATAATCCCATTTTGCTACTTTAAGACTGAAACGCCCACTCCTTTTATGGCAACCTGCACACTATCACCAGACACACATTAAGACGGTTTAGTAAACATACCCCCTAGTGTCAGAAAGCTAGATCTGGGTTGAAGGTCATGAGTCCTTCGCAGGACAATGACCTAAAGCATACATCCAAAAGTACAAAAGAATGGTTAAAAAGGAAAAAATGAACTGTTTTAAACTGGTCAGCAATAAGTCCCGATCTCAATCCAATCGAGAACCTTTGGAAAGAACTGAAATCTGCCATTGGTAAAAGGAATTCTGGAAACATTCATGAACTGGAACAAATCACAGTTGAAGAGTGGGAGAAACTACCAGCAGACAGATGTAAGAAACTTATAGATGGCTACAAGAAACATTTGGAGGTCATCATCACTGCCAAGGGTTGTACAACCAAATATTAGTAAAGGGTGCCATTAATCCTGTCCAAACATATTTTGTTCTTTTTCTCAGAAATTACTATGTCTAAGTTGCACAAACATCTTTTTTTTTGTTATATACCTTTGAACATACTATTAAAATATTTTGATGACATACAGTTGGAATAGTTCCAATTATTTCTCAAGATATTGTACACAACATATCTAAAATGCAACGGTGCCACTAATGTTGACCATAACTGTTTTTAGTTCCTTATTCAGAATGTCTTTTGTATGTGCTAAATATGATTAAACATACAACTAATTTATAAATAGCATGTACTGAATATACCAAAAATGAGAAAATAGAAATAAATTAAGTTAAACAAAAAAATTAAAATAAGTATACAGCACAACACTTTTGCTGAAGAAGCCATTTTATAAATCCACGTGAGAAAAATCAATAAAGGAAGCATAGCAACTTACTCATGTAGCTGGCACTTACACATGCATGTGGGCCATTTTGCAAACCTATACATGTAAATGCCACAAGGTAACTAGAGGCTGCTATCTTTATCTAATTAGAATTCAGGGAGGAAATAAACAATGGGGAATTAAGGAGGATAGCTTCCTTAATCCTTCCTGTAAACAGCTGGCCAAAATGAATACTTTTTAAAAACGTAAATATACAAAGGAGCAGGTCTAAATCCCAAGGTGGGTAATTGTAGCCATATACAGGGTGGCCCAAAAAAAGTGAGAACATCTTGTAGCATATAAGTTATTTAAAAAATAAAAAAGAAAGATGTAAACGATTGACAAATTTAAAAATAAAGATGGCGACTGGAAATTTTTTAAATAAAGACGTTATATAGCTAAAAAAGTTAAATAAGTAAACTATTTAAGCTTTTAATTTACGAGATGTTTTCACTTTTTTTTGGGCCACCCTATATATGTATTCCCTATGGGCCCACTTCTGATCCCAACGTACATCTCCTTTGTATGTCCGGGCTGACCCGGACGTACAAAGGAGATTACAATTCTGATCCCACTGGGCACGTCTAGCCCCACTGGATCATAATCGCAAACAGGCCTGTACGTGCAGGCCAGGACTGTGATTCAGTCCCGGCCTGCATGTACAGGCACTGCTCGACTAACTCAGCCAGGGCTTTTAAATGGAGCCGTGGTGCCATGGCGTCATATTGCCTGACACCATGGCTCCATTTAAAAGCCGCAATGCCGGCCACCTGCCTAAAATGTTAGTTCCCCGCAGCCTGATCCCAATCCAGCCTCCTAAGGCCAGGGTTGGGCTGCGCACTGACCCCCCCCCCCAGCCTTTTCTGTCCCTGTATGAATTGGCCTTGTATGTCAAGGGCCGGTGACCGCCCACTGCCCACCCACTCTCCACCCCTGTACCGCCCCTTCCCCGCCCCCAAATAGCTTCCCCACACAACCGGCGGGAAAGTTATACAGGGACAGGAGCCGGTACAAATAGCAGGGATGGATGTCCTGCTGGGATGTCCATCCTCGCTATAGATGCCTCAGAATGACTCCCTATATGAAATGGAGAATACACATGTAGATTTTTGATCCTCGCAGACAGGGGCGGTTCAAGGCAATCTGCTGCCTGAGGCAAGGGATAGAATAGCACCCCTCCTCCCCCCACCCTTGTAGTGTGTTTTTAGGGGGGGCGTTTTCTCAAAATTCTAGTCAGGGACTGAAGCAAAACAAAAAAGCAGATTAGATAATATGGAGAAAATGCAAGATGTTTGCACACCAAGGATCTAAAAGAATGAGCGAGAACCACAGCACACTTTATAAAACTAAATTATAACTCATTTTTATTTTATTATAAACTGCTTTTTCTTTTTGAACATATATTTTGCATCCACAGAACCCCCTCCCTCAACAGTGTGTGTAGAGCAGAAATAAGACATTCACCCACAGAACTCAATATCTTTAAAAAAAATTGATTCTGGTCATCTCACTAACAAATATTCTCCAGTACCAGACATATTGGGAACTAATATAAAACCCTACCAAAGTCACCAAAGATCTACAAGGCCAAATCTACCATACCATTAGCAGTATAAACTTCCAAAACTCATACAAGGTACATACCCCGAAAAAAGCAGTGCTATAAATACTGCAGCAGACCCTCGAACATCTAACACCTATTTGAAAAGCTGAACAGGCAAATTACTAGAGTACAGATCCCTGCATACAAATTTCATATTAACAGAACACACGGACTTGGTCACACACTCAGAACACACTCTCACCAAGTACAGAATAAGTGATCACAACCTAAAGTAAACACAAAATATTTAGACAAAAATTAAACCGAAACCCCAAGAAGCCAGGCTCAGCATGCAGTGCGACACCAGATAAGAGATGCAGTTCCCCATACTGTGTAAACTATAAAGATAGCGCAAAGTCCAATCACTAAATTGAAAATAAAAAAAAAAATTCCACCTTTGTTGTCTGAACATTTTATTCTCTGGTCATGTCGGTCCTGATCTAAGGCTTCTGCTTTCCTGTCTTCTCTTAGCATTCTATCTGCCATTTCTTTTCTCGTCTTTTGTTTTCTTCACTTCTTTCCATCAGTCAATTTCCAGTCCCAGTAACCCTCCCCACGTGTCAGCTCCCTTCCAGTCCCACTGCCCCCTCTCTGCCAGCCTGCTCCCCATTACCCAGCCACCTACCAGTCCCATCCGCGAGTGTCAGCAAATGTCCATCCTCCTCTTTCCCCCCATATCAGTTCCCTTCCAGCCCCCACCTTCCCCCCATGTCAGTTCCGTTCCACTCCCTCTCCTTCCCTCCATGTCAGTTCCCTACCAGCCCCCACCTTCCCCCATGTCAGTACCCTTCCAGCCATCTCCTTCCCCTCTCTCAGTCCCCTTCCAACCCTCTCTTTTGCCCTCTGTAAGTTCTGTTCTGCTCCATCTCCTTTCCCCATGCCATTTCCCTTCCAGCCATCTCCTTCCCCTATCTCAGTCCCCTTCCAGTCCTCTCTTTCCCCCTCTTTATGCTCCATTCCACACCATCTCCTTCCCACTGTCAGTTCCCTTCCAGCCCTCTCTTTCTCTCTCTATCAGTACCCTTCCAGCCCTCCCTTTGCCCCTTAGTCAGAATCCTTTCAGCCCTCTTTCCCCCTCTGTCAGCTCCCTTCCAGCCCTCTTTCCCCCTCTGTCAGCTCCCTTCCAGCCCTCTCTTTCCCCCACTGTCAGTTTGGTTCCGCACCCTCTCCTTACCCCCATGTCAGTTCCCTTCCAGCCATCTTCTCTTCTCTCAGTTCTCTTCTAGCCCTCTCTTTCCCCCCTGTCATTTCCCTTCCAGCCCTCTCTTTCCCCATCTGTCAGCTCCTATCCAGCCCTCTCTTTTCCCTATGTCAGCTCCCTTCCAGCCATCTCTTTCCACATCTGTCAGCTCCCTTCCAGCCCTCTCTTTCCCCGTGTCAGCTCACTTCCAGACCATTCTTTTCCCTTTCTATCAGCTCTCTTCCAGCCCTCCCTTTGCCCCTCTGTCAGCTCTCTTACAGCCCTCTCTTTTTACCTTGTCAGTTCCCTTCTAGCCCTCTCTTCCCCCCTCTGTTAGCTCCATTCAGCAGTCTCTCCTTCCCTGTGTAGCTCATTCCACTCCTTCCTTCCCCCCTGTGTAGCTACATTCAGCTCCCCCTCCTTCCCTCCATGTCAGCCCCATTCTTCTCCCCCTCCTTCTCCCCTCGGTAGCTTGTTTTGCTCCCTCTCCTTCCCCCGTGTAGCTTGTTCTGCTCCCTCTCCTTCCTCCCTGTGTAACTCGCTCCACTCCCTTTCCTTCCCCCCCCCCATGTAGCTTGCTCCGCTCTCTCCTTCCCCCCATGTAGCTCCATTCAGCTCTCTCTTCTTCCCCCCATGTCAGCCCCGTTCCGCTCCCCCTTATCCCCCCATGTAGCTTGTTACACTCCCTCTCCTTCCTCTCTCTCTTCTTTTCCCCATGTAGCTCATTCCACTCCCTCTCCTATCGCCCGTGTCTCCATTCTGCTCCTTCCCTTTCCTCTGCAGCTGCGATAGTGGCAATTTAAAATGAAAGGAAACTGGTGCAGAACCCCTGCAGCTGCATTCCACCCCCAAAAGGAAGTGACGCTAGAGCAGGATGTAGCAGCAGGGATTCCCTAGGGCCGGGAGGCTCTGCACCAGTTTCCTTTCATTTTAAATTACCAAGTGAACCCACAGTCCTTAGAAGCAGGGCCGGCCCGTCCATTGAGCAAGAATGTTTTTTGCACAGGGCCCCGTGTTTCAGGGGGCCCTGCGCAAAAAACATTCTACATTAGCATAAGTAGATAAAAAACAAACAAACCGACTGCTGCGGCAGTGGCAGAATCAAATGTCCTGCCGCGGGCCCCGCCTGCCCGGCAGAGCCTTCCTGCAGCATCTGCTCCCGAGTCCCTCCCAATGCGCGGGCTTTCAGAGCCGCGAAGGGAGAGCGTCTCTGACCTCTCGCGGCTCTGTTAATCCTGCCAGGGCTGATGGGAAATCCCATCAGTCCCAGCGAGATTAACAGAGCCGCGAGAAGAAAGGGAAACTCTCGCGACTCTGAAAACCCGCGCATTGGGAGGGACTCGGGAGCTGATGCTGCAGGGAGGCTCTGCTGGGCAGGCAGGGCCCCGCAGCGGGACATTTGATTCTGCCGCTGCCACGGCGGCAGTGGCAGCAGCAGCCGGTTTGTTTTTTTAAATCTATCAGGGCTGATGGGGGGAGGGGGTTAGGACTGGTAATGGGCTATGGGGGGTTTAGGACTGGTAATGGGCTATGGGGGGACTAAGACTGGAAGTGGGTTGATGGGGGAGGGGGGTTAGGACTGGTAATGGGCTATGGGGGTTTAGGACTACAAATGTGCTATGGGGGGGCTAGTACTGTAAGTGGGCTGATGGGGGGGTGAAGACTGGAAGTGGGCTAATGGGGGGTTAGGATGTAATGGGCTATGGGGTGGCTAAGACGAAATGGGCTGATGGGGGGTTAGCACTGGTAAAGGGCTATGGGCTGCAAACACAGGAAATGATCTGATGGGGGTTAGGACTAGTAATAGGCTATGGGGGGGCTAGGACTGGAAATGGGCTATGGGGGGCTAGGACTGGAAATGCACTAATGGGGGGTTAGGACTGGAATGGGTTGTGGGGAGGCTAAGACTGGAAATGGGCTGAGGGTGGTTAGCACTGGGAATGGTCTATGGCGGGGCTAAGACAGAAAATACGGAGATGGCCCGCTAAGGACTGGAAGTGGGCTGATGGGGGGCTTAGGACTGGTAATGGGCTATGGGGGGGCTAGGACTGGTAATGGGCTGGGGGGTGGCTAGGACTGGAAATGGGCTGAGTGGAAGGAGGGCTTGAACTGCAAATAGTTGATGGGGAGGGGGGCTTGGAATGCAAATGGGCTGTGAGGGGAGGGAGCTAGGACTGGAAATGGGCTGAGTGAGGGGGGCTAGGACAGGAAATGGGCTGATGGAGGTCTAGGATAGGACTGGAAATGGGCTGTTGGGGGAGCTTGGATTGAAATGGACTCATGGAGGGGATAGAACTGGAAGTAGGCTCATGGGGGGCTTGGATTGGAAATGGGCTGAGTGGAGGGGAGCTAGGATTTGACATGGGCTGATGATGGTGGGGCTAGGAAAGGACTAGAAATGGGCTGATGGGGGGCTGGGATTGGAAATGAGCTGATGGAGGGACTCAGATGGGGGAGCTAGGACTTGAAATGGGCTGATGGGGGTTAGGACTGGTAATGGGCTATGGGGAGCTAAGACTGAAAATGGGGTGATGGGGAGGCTTAGGACTGGAAGTGGACTGATGGGGGGCTTAGGACTGGTAATGGGTTATGGGGGGCTTAGGACTGGTAATGGGCTATGGGGGGGGGCTAGGACTGGTAATGGGCTGGGGGGTGGCTAGGACTGGAAATGGGCTGCGTGGCAGGAGCTCTTGAACTGCAAATAGCTGATGGGGACGAGGGCTTGGAATGGAAATGGGCTGAGTGGAAGGAAGGCTTGAACTACAAATAGCTGATGGGGAGGGGGGCTTGGAATGGAAATGGGCTATGAGGGGAGGGAGCTAGGACTTGAAATGGGCTTTGTGAGGGGGGCTAGGACAGGAAATGGGCTGATGGAGGGCTAGGATAGGACTTGAAATGGGCTTTGTGAGGGGGGCTTGGATTGAAATGGACTCATGGAGGGGCTAGAACTGGAAGTATGCTCATGGTGGTCTAGGAATGGAAATGGACTGAGTGGAGGGGAGCTAGGATTTGACATGGGCTGATGGTGGGACTAGGAAAGGACTAGAAATGGGCTGATGGGGGGCTGGGATTGGAAATGAGCTGATGGAGGGACTCGGATGGAGGAGCTAGGACTGGAAATGGGCTGATGCGGGGACTAGAAGGGAGCGGATGCTGGGTGGAGCTGGAACTGGAAGGGGGCTGATGTTGGCGGAGGATTAGACTGGGATAGAGCTGGGAGAGTGAAATGGAGAGGGAAAAAATATTTTGTGTGGGAGGGAAGACATATCTACAATTGGCCGGATATTGGGAGAGTAAGTGGGGATTGAGGATGGCGGGGGTAAAAAATTTGAGTGGATGAAATAGGAATGAGGAAAGAGCAAAAGGAGAAAGATTAGTATGTTAAAGCAGATGTAGAGTGAGAATGGAAAAAAACTAGAAGAGTGAAGAAAGGACAAATGGACAGCAGACGATGGAGAGTTAGCAGAAGACACGAAGAAACCAGAAGAAAGTGGCTGGAGCTATTGCAACTGAAAAAAATGCACAAAAGGAAAAAAAAAATCTCTTTATTGAATTTATTAACTGAAATATGCCAGCTCTGGGAAATGTGCATCATTAACGTCTGCGCTTTGTTTAGTACAAGAGGAAATTAATTTATAGTTTTATTTCTACTGTGTTGTTGGGCTTTTGGGGTTCCCAGTTTAATTATTGTCTTCCTGTTTCTACATTGTGATTTCTTGTTTGGTGACGGTCTATGTTCTGCATGTGTAACTGAGCTGAGGTATTCTGTTTATGTAATTCCTATTTGACATTGCCACTTGTTCTCTTTCCCCAGTAGGTCATGTATTGTTGTTCTCTGAAATGTATTGGTTTAATATTTGTAGTGTGTTGCCCTTTTGATAGGTAGGGTCTTGTGCTTTGTGAGTCCTGGTAGTGCCGTTATGATACGGCGGGTTTGCTATGGGTTCTAAATGTACAAGAATGTAATTGGTCCTTTCGGAGTACTACGACTAATGTAAAAATATCAAAAGTTGAAATGGAGTAATTTGATATTTTTACATGGGTTCTAAATGGGCAGTGTTTGAAGTAGTTTCTAATGTGCCTGGCAGTTGGCACTGGATTATAGTAATGTAGAAATCTTTTAGTCTTTCTTTATCCATACACTCATTAAGAGGCATGTTTACTAAAAGTTAGTGTATGGTAACATTATGTAAATATTTATGCAAATGAGGTCCCTTATGCAAATGAGGCCCCACACCGAGTCTCCGCACATGGCCCCGCACCCCCCTTGGGCCGCCCCTGCTTAGAAGCAAGGGCTAGAGACTTATAGCTGAAACCACATAAGTAAGTTAGAAGCCAATGAATGGTTATCTTCTAGAATGCAAAATGCAAGAAATACCCCCCAAAGGAGCTCATTGGACCATGCTGATTTAATGAGCTCCTTCAGGGCCTTGTCCCTTCTGCTGTCAGATGATAACAATCCATTGGCTTGCAATTTGACTGTGCAGAGCCTGTGGCTTCAGCTGAAAATCTCTAGCTTCCCCTTTCAAGGGCTATGGGTTTGATATGCATTAAACTATCACTGCATCACTCATTCAAAGACTTTTAACTCATACATTAACGGGGTCATTTTAGAAGTCCTATTTATGAGTTGGATATCTGAAAACAGGCATTTAGATGTGTACATCATAGCAATGTCCCTGGATTCATTTTAGAAAGCTGGGTATATAGAGGTCCCCGGTACAAGCACGTTCATGTAGCATGGGGGCAGGTAGAGGTTTGTCCTGGGCAGAGCAAGGGGGATGCACATTGCACTGTGATTTCAGAATGGCACAAACACATTTGTCCCTGATTGTTGAGGTACCCATGCTTATACCTGCTCCTGGCCATGCATAAGGTGCCAGAAAGTGCTTGTTTCATGGCTACAATGCTTCCAGGGGGAAGAGTTGAGAAAAAATGAAAAGATTAAAGATTTACAACAAGCATGCACATTGTTTAAAAATATTATCTTGGAAGCCCAGACCAGCTGTATTCCATACTTTAAGAAAGGTGGAATGAAGTCCAAAAAACTGCCAGCATGGTTTAAAGGTGAGGTCAGAGAGGCTTTTGTAGCCAAAAATGCATCTTTCAGAAAATGGAAAAAGGAGCCAAATGACAAAAACTGGAAACAACATAAGCATTGGCAAATTAAATGCAAGGCATTGATAAGGCAGGCAAAGAGAACATTTGAAAAAAAAAGCTTGCTGTGGAAGCAAAAATGCATAGTAAAACCTTTTTCACTAAGAAGGGACAAGGCCATAGCAGAGAGACTGAATTCTTTGCTTTGGTCTTTACTGAAGAAGATGTAGGGAAATTACCCATGACTGAAATTGTATTTAAAGCTGATGCAGCAGACAAATTGATAGAAATACTGATAAACCAGTAAGATGAATTAAACTATTTGATAATCTGAAGAGTAGCAAATCACCTAGACCGGGTGGTATACATCCAAGTATGTTGAAAGAACTGAAATATGAGATTGCTGACTTACTATTACTAATCTGTGAACTATCATTAAAATCATCTGTAATACCTGAAGATTGGAGGAAGGCCAATGTAACCCACATTTTTAAAAAGGGTTCCAGGGGTGACCTGGGAAACTACAGACCAGTGAGTCTGACGTCAGTACTGGGAAAAATGGTAGAAACCATTATTAAGAACAAAATTACTGAACATGTAGGTAGTCATGGTTTAATGTTGGCATTTGCAGGTTCATGTGAGCCCTTTCACAAACTTAGATGTGTAGCTACTGCTAGTTAACTACAGAGGATTCTATCCTGAACTCATTTCAGTATGTTTATGTTTATGCAATTTCTTGATATACTGCCCATGCTGAAGGGCATCAGAGTGGTTTACAATCCCTACAAGCAGGTACTGGATACATTTCCTTGTTCCCAAAGGACTCACAATCTATGTGTACCCGAGGCAATGGAGGGTTAAGTGGCTTGCCCAAGGCCACAAGGAGTGCCTATAGTATGGAGGGGTAAATAAACTAGGGGAGATTAAGGAGTATAACCTCTTTAATTCCTTCTTTAAAGAGCTAGCTAAAATGCACACTTTTAAAAATACTACACATGCAAAGGATTTGGTATAGATCCAGATGTAAAGAATTTGGGGCTTACATATGCATGTGTATATTTTTGTACACCCAGGCCATGCCTAGACTATGCCTTTTAAAACCTCCACATTCTAAGGATATCCATGTATAAAGTGGACCTTTTCTAAAATGACCATTTACATGTGGATACAATTTATATGTGAGAAGAACCCTGTCCAAAGAACATGGTAATTTCAGAAAAAACTCTTTAATTAAAAGATTCACCAATCAAGGGTACTAAAAGCCAAAACCCAACACAAATGTGTTTCAGCAATGCCTTCCTCAGGCATTTTTTGGCACTCTGAAGACAAAAATAAAAAGGTAAATACATAAAAAACATAAAACAAACATAAAAAGTTATTAAAACCATACCATCTGTAATACATAGAAATCTTAGAGAGATACTAATAAAACTGATGCTATCCATGATTATCAAACACCATCCAATAAAAAAGGATGTTTAAAAACCATATAAACATCTTTAATGAATAGACTAATAAAATGTTAAGAATCAGTTAAAATGATGTGACATAATAAACTTATTAATGACAGGTGTATATGTAAATAAGTAAATGATAAGAAAAGATGTTTTAAACCATATCAACATCATTAATAACAAATTAAAGAAAATGTTAAGAACCGGTTAAAATGAAGTGATATAATAAACTCCCTAATAACATGTATATACATAAATAAGTAAAAGATAAAATAAGTGAAAGATAAAATAGCCACAGACAAATAAACATGATCATAAATACTTAGATAAACTCATATAACCAACCGTTGATGATTCACAGTCAAAACAATTATTTTCCAAATTGCGTCTGAACTAGGGAAAAAAACAACAGTGTGTAACAGTCAGTAACTAAGTAATCATCTTCAATATTAATGAAACATTTTTAACATGTATATACCCTATGAAAATGTTCAGAAGGAAACAGCCAATGTTGTTTCAATTCCAAAGGAGCAGGTACAAAATATTTATGCTCAGAAAATACCAAGACTATGCACTTGCTATTTGTGTGGATAGCCAAGTAGGAGAAAATAGCTTAGGTATTGTTTAAATTGCATGTACATGGATTATTTTCCTCCTCCATCCTAAATCCCCCCTCCCCATCCCCCCAACTAAAATTCAGCATGTTATGGAAGTCATTCATACTTTCAGCGATATTAAAGGATGGTAATTTTCAGTCAGGCTATTCTTTCCAGGTAGAACTTTGATAATTCTTCACTATGAGGGTAATTTCATAAACTCTCATAGAGTTTGTGCACTTGAGTATGTGTGCACTTGAGGTGTATTTTACAAAGTGAAGTATGTGCATACCTTATAAGATAGGGGTATAAGTGGTATAAACTTGCATGCAAACTAGGCACAAGCACTTACATGTAAATGCCCATGCCTAGAATTTTCAGGCACACAAGTAAGAAATAGTATCTTATAAGTTATGCACATATATTTAGTTCTGCCCAAAATCCTCCATGATGCACACCCATACGGAAAGTACACATGATTGATTTTATGTGCGTACTTACAAAATAGCGATCACCTAAAACGCATGCATAAGTGCCCATTCACATACATAAGTCCTTTAAAATCCTTACTGTACTTACTGAAATTTGAATCCCACCCATGCTCCGCCCAAGATCTGCCCCTGTGCATGCTCACAAGGAAAGCACACATGATCAGTCTTGTGGGTAGTTGCAGAATTGCGACTGCCTGAAATCCCCAGGTAAGTTCTTGAAAATACTATAGTGACGTGCATAAATGGTGCGTATCTTTAAACAACTTCCTTAAAAAATCAGCCCCTAATTCGTATATGTCTTAACAAAGGCTATATTTCTAATGGATTGCTTTATTCTTCTTTTTAGTATCTGATCAATGAAATGTCTTAACAACTCAAAAGCCATTCTTTCTTGTTGCATTTTAATGTTCTTTTCTATACAAAATCTCTGCAAATTTAGCTTCCATTTTTACTTTAACCATGCATTCCAGTTGAAAATTTCACTTCCATCTATGAATTAATTTCACAGTATAAATAAGTTTTTTTTTCTCCTACTTATTTACCACATTCTAAATTTAGCTATACAGAATAGACAGATGACCTTTAATTTAGCTCAGAACTCACCGATGCTTATTTACAAAAGAGTCACTCATTTTATGACTGTGGTTAGATTCTTCAGTGATTTAGTCTCATAAATCATAGCACTATTCTAGTTAAAATACTAATTATTAGTTTCAAACCTCTGGAATATGCCATGGGTTCAGTGAAGGAAATAAATGACATATAGCCATCCTCTTAAAGAAGTAAATACAATTAGTGCAGCTCTCAACTTTGAAATGACATATAGCTTAGTGACACACTCGCTTTGAATGGGTATTATTCATGGTTGTATAATATTTTATATGTGTTACTCCATTAAAATTTATAATTTCTGCATTCATTATATTTTATTAATGAATTAATGAAAGGCATAGATTAAAACATGACTGAAGCTATCTTTCCTTTCATAATTTAGTGGCTTTATTTCTAAACCCAATTTTTTGAAGCTTTTGAAAACCTTTCGGTCGATATTCAAAAACACTTACATCAGTAGCAGCACTTTCTGTCCTGATAAGTGCCACTGGCTGAGTCTAGCAACTAATTAACTGAGGTAGATCGGACCCGGTGCTCCAGGCCCCTCTAACCAGCCACCCCTTCCCCCCCCCCCCCACACACATTTTGTTCCGCCCTCCTTTGACTCACAAAATACACACATACAACTGCTCTTGGGAAAACAACTGGTCACAGCTTTATTAATTTTTATAACATACCAAACATTACAGTCCAAGAATAATCCTCTTAACAATCCAAACAGTGAAAGAATGCCTCACCAGCCATGTTATTAGCAAGGTGACATCGCCTCCACTTCTGCTGCGGTCATGGTAACAGCAATCTTCCTAACCCCCTTTCCCCGACCTCGCCATGTAATTAGCAAAAGTCGGCCAGGGATTGTCTGGGTCAGGGGCACCCCGCCACCGGCCCAAGTATAGCCTAAGGTTACGGACCCAGGAAACCTCCGGGATCCCCCCCCCCCAACGCTGCAACACCCCTTCAACCCCACCAAACATCCCTAAAACAGGGAGGGAGGGAAGCAGGCACTGCCACCCGAGGAGGTGCAGGAGTGAAGGCAACCGTTGCCGACTCCTGGCTCCTCCTCCTCAACATCGTGCTGCCTTCCCCTTCATTGGCTCCACCGTGCTCATGCACACGGGTGGAGCCAATTAGCTTGAAAGATGCCCCACTGCGTCCTCACGCCTCTGCCTCCCTTGACGATGATGGCCACGTGCCAGGGTCCCCACACCAGCCAAATACCCGGTTACGGGCAGCCGCCAGGACCCTGCCCCGCGGCCTTGCATTAAGATCAGACCCGGTGCTCCAAACCCCTCTAACCATCCACCCCTTCCCCCCCACACACACATTTTGTTCCACCCTCCTTTTACCCACAAAATACACACATACAACTGCTCTTGGGAAAACAACTGGTCGCAGCTTTATTAACTTTTATAACATACCGAACATTACAGTCCAAGAATAATCCTCTTAACAATCCAAACAGCGGAACAATGCCTCACCAGTCATGCTATTAGCAAGGTGACACCACCTCCACTTCTGCCACGGTCATGCCAACGGCAATCTTCCTAACCCCCTTTCCCTGACCTCGCCATGTAATTAGCAAAAGTCGGCCAGGCGTTGTCCGGATCGGGGAAACCCCGCCCCCG
Source organism: Ichthyophis bannanicus (assembly GCA_033557465.1). Classification (NCBI taxonomy): domain Eukaryota; kingdom Metazoa; phylum Chordata; class Amphibia; order Gymnophiona; family Ichthyophiidae; genus Ichthyophis; species Ichthyophis bannanicus. The sequence continues at coordinate 118,283,247 of CM066044.1, forward strand.
GCCCAAGTATAGCCTAAGGCTCCGGACCCCGGAAACCTCTGGGATCTCACCACTGGCACAGGTGACATTAATGTCCTTATGCTGCTCCCCCCCCCACCACCAACCTGCGACCAGCGTGTCTCCTGCCGAACCACACATTCCAAGGCATCCTGCCAGTTGTTGAGGAGTAAATCAACACCCAGTGGGGATAAGTGCACTCCATCCTGCCTATAGAACCCTGCACAATCACTCTCAACCCAAGAATGCATGATTTGATAACTTCCTTGTTCACAGAGCCAACGGCCGATCTGCCGATTAATTTTTGTCAGTCAGCCAGCAGGCCTTGGAATGATATCCGACCACATTAACACCGCGCCTTGGAACCTTCGCAGAACCACAGCAAGATCCCTCTTTGCCGCACTTATCACTTGCTTGCAGGTCCATGATACCTGGTCATTGCCCCCCAAATGTAACAATATCAATGCAGCCTTGATCCTTAATCGCTCATGGTGTCAAAGCAAAGGCATTAGCTGCGTCCAATGGAGACCGCGTTAGCCTAGCCATAAAACAGACACCACAGCCAGATCCAGACCCAAATTAGGCCCCACCGGCTGCAACGTTGCTCACTGACCGGCCCAATAAATGAAGGAATGCCCAATCAGCCAACAGACCCTAGGGCTTTGTCCCCCATCTGAAAAGAAAACACCGGTTAGTATCTATCAATTGCTTGTCCCTTCACCCTCTCAAAGCTGAACATAGCCCAAAAAAGCCTTAGAATGCCATCTGCCAATGCTTGTATCTCTTATTCCAGCAAACCCACCGTGGCCATACTGGTCACTGAACCAATGTGGGATGAGTGTGCTGCAAACTGACTCGGGTCTTCTCATTTGTGGCGCAGCACCATCCTCAGCACTGCTTATACCTAAAATGCGTCAATAGCCGTGCATCCTCATCATGAAGAGTCCCTCCTCCCGCGCAGGGCGCAACCGCAAATAGATCCTCAATGTGTCCACCGGACATGTTACGAGGCCAACAATCTCCTTCAATACCTCCCAAATTCTTTACCTTGCTGGTCTGTCTTAGATTTAGCTAGGAGGACCCGTAGCCGCCCTTCTTCTACCCGTACATGATGTCGCTGTGTACCGCCTCCAACCCCAGACTTGCTGGAGTTTGCTACTAACCCACCAATACGGAATGCACCAAAAAATGTCAGGCATAAAACCACCCAGAATAGGGTGGCTTCATACCGTGACATCGCCACCAGGGTAAGGCAGCGCAGAGCCTCACAAGTAACTCATGTGTAATCGGCCGTCTGGAGTCACGAGGTGTTAGCCTTGAACGCTTCCACCCCTGTAGCAATCAGTAAATTCAGCATCTCTCTTGGCCAATGCTCCATAATTTCTCTGGGATCACGAATCCTTCCATGTCCGTTTCTGGAGCTGAAGTCTGAAACTGTTCCTATTTGAAACGAGAAAGAGCATCAGCAATCTCGTTAGTACATCCTGGGATATGCCAGGTCTTTACATACACATTCAGATGCAAACATGCTAATACCACTTCCCTGATTAAGGCTGCCACCCGAATATAACATGGAGTGTAATTATTAATCACGCTAACCACTGCTGCATCGTCGCACCACCACACTACCCTGCGGTTGCGAAGTTATCGGGCCACAACTCCAATGCCACTAAAATGGGAAACAATTCCAGGAAGGTGATGTTGCTGGTTAGACTGGATTCGCGCCAAGCCTGCAGCCAGCTGTCCTCTCGCGAACTGCTCCTCTCCTCAATCTTTCCATGCTCGGCCTGCATCTCACCTACCACCCCGATATCCACCGCCAGCGCAGCTGTTGGGCAAATCATCGATTGGCTGGTATCCTCATTTGGCTGATGCACCTTGTCCCTGCTCATACTGGTGTCCACCTCTGCAACATTCCGCCTTGCCGCTATTCCATCGCCCATGCTCTCTGATCCCACTTGGCCTCCAGTGCTATGCCCTGCACTGTGCTGGTTCATTATAGACACCTGTGGAGACATGAAAGAAAAAACAGGGGGCGGAACAACCGGAGACCTCGAAGGTTGCCAAGCCCCAACCAATCAGCCCTAGATGACCCTTGCCCCCCCCCCAATCCAGTTTTCCCATGATGGAGATCTCCCCCACTGGCCAATAGCCTCCATGCACTGATGGCCAGCCCACAGAGGGGTATATATTTTGCCCTCTCATACAGGGGGCCCCTTGAACAGGCATTCCCCTACCCCTAAGCCCCATATCTACCCCCCAGCCGACCGGAAGAGAATCCCCATACCCATGCTCAGCTCCCCTTCCCACAGTGTTGTCTGGTGCTTCCACCTCACTGCTCACACCTGTATTAGCACTGTGCATAGCATGAGCCTCCAACGCTATCCCGCCAGTCCCACTCTCAGGCCCCATAGCCTGCACAACACCAGGACTTGACCCCCTCTTACTTCTAGCTGACCCCCCTGTCCCCGTGCATGTGCCCCCCAAGCCCTAACTCCACTCCCATTTCGCAGACCTAAAGACCCCCCTCGCCCCCTCATAGGTCCCTTAACTCTCGTGGCTCATAGACCTAACTGACCCCCAGCCCCTACAGTGCTCAGCCCCCCTCCAAATTCTCTTCAGTCACCCCCTTTCCATCCATCCAGAATCCCTACACGCCCTGCCCGGCCCTCTAACCCGGCCTTGTCGGGCCTAATAAAAGAGTGCCGTGTAAGTCTGAGACCTCTGGTGTTAACATAAATACACAGCACTTGATTGAGTGTATAAAAAGATTTGAAAGTGATTATAGTTCCGCGTGGATATTATTGAGCATTTTATTCATTTATGTCAGTATGCTAATATTCACCCCGGCCACATGGCCGCACCAACACCTGGCCTTCATGGCCCAAAACATACCAGTACCCTGGTCCGACCATAATCTGCTCACCTTCTACCAAACCTCTCTAACTCACACATCCTCCATACCTCCCCATCTCATTCATGCAGGTTCCAAGCCTTTGACAGACACCTTCATCACCACCCTCCTACCTATCCCCCTTAACAATGATCAAATGTCCTCAATTGCCACCACAATCAATGGCACAGCTGGGATTCCAGGATCCAACCACATTCCATGGTTTACCCCTGAACTCCAGGCTCTAAAGAACATGCTCAGACACTAGAGCACAAATGGAGGCACCACAAGGAACCATTAAGAGGGAGGAGTGGCTCAGTGGTTGGGACAGGTTACCTCAGGCCAGAAGGCCGGGGGTTCAATTCCCACATGGGGACAAGCAACTTCAGGCCGAAGGGACTGGGGTCTCTAGTCCCATGGCCACTCCTTGTGGCCTTGGGCAAGCCACTTAACCCTCCATTGCTTCAGGTACACTTAGATTGTGAGCCCTTCAGGGACAAGGGAATAAAAAGTACCTGTTAGTATACATGTAAACCACACTGATTCTAAAGAGCACAGTATAAAAAATAAATAAATACAAATAAATAAATAAATTAACCACTTTGCATATGCTATTACCCAGACTGAGTACTGCTAACTCACCCTCCTGAAGAAGAAAGAATACCACACCAACCTAATTAGATCCTCCCTCAACAAACCTAGAGAGCTTTTTGACAAAGCCCTTCAGCTACTTAAAGACCCCATCACAACCAAATCTGATGCCACCCTATCCCCAGTCGACATGGCACAATTTCTTCAATCAAAACAACTATCCACAACCAGAAATTCCTAGGTCCTCACCAATCCTTCCAATGACCCAAGCAGCCAAACCTGTCCTCTTTCAGTCCACTCTCCATAGCCCAACTTGAAAATATTATCATAAACCTTAAGAACACCACTTCCCCACTTCCCCCCTTGACCATTGACCCTTCTCCTGGATCAAAATGTCCAAGCAAGAGCTCTCACCAATCATCCTACATATTGCTCAGATCTCCTTATCCTCAGGCTACATGCTAGCTGCCCTTAAGCATAGTTCCATCAGACCCCCTTCTAAAGTGCTTTGTATCCCATTATTTCCTGTTGTGGCAAATTCACATGTTATAATAAAATAACCCAATTCTTCCTTTTTACACATGTTAAGAGGCAAAAACGGTTCCCTTAATGCAGTTTAGTAATTACCCCTCCCCAATCTGGGTGGTATGTTTTCTAAAGGGTGCTATCCGAATAGCATGGGTAAGCATGTATTATCAGCTCCATGCTAAGTAGTGAGTTGCTCCATGCTAAAAAAAACATGCTGCATGGGTAGCATGCATATGAGTGGTGACTGAGCAGGGTGTGGGTGTTCCAGCTGTAGTACCGCTAGCACTGTCCTTGAAAGCCCACACATGTCCTTGAAAGCCCACACTACAAGGGCTTGGTGGGGAGCAACTACCACCAGCACAATGGGTGGTGGTAGTTGCTCCTCACAGTGATATTATCAAGGTGAAGTGCGCTAAATTCAGGGGGATGGCTGTCCCTACCCTCTGCATCTATTGTGTGGGGCTTAAGTGCACATTTTACAAGGGATGTCCAAGCCAGAATATCTGAAAAAAAAAGCAGGCATATTGAAGTTTAGGCACAATTTCACAAATGCGGATGTGCCCAGCATGGATGTCTATGGGGATGTCTACATAGATGTCCCCAGAATAGTATTTCAGAATGGGTATGTCTGACAGCTTAATGGTTAGAGAAGTGGGTTGTGGCCAAGGTTCAATTCCCAGGGCTGCTCCTTGTGATCTTCTGTTCTTTGTGATCTTAAGCTAGTCATATAAGTCTCCATCTTCTCTATACTCTGGATGTTTTAGGGCTGAAACAAGCACTTTCATGATGCCTATTCATACTTTGAGCAGGTCTAAATATGCCTGGAGTCACAGATGCAGACATCCTCGACATCTCTGAAATTGAGTGGGGACATCTAAGTCCATTTCACCTCCCCAGAAATGTCTCTGCCATGTCGCCTGCCTACTTGGATGTCCCCACACCAGAGATGTCTTTAAAACCCATTTGTAAAATGGCTCTGGGGATGTCCACGTGCATGTCTTTGGACATCCAAACCACAATTAAGATTTTAAAATGACCTCCTTAGTAAACATGCCCCTTAGTCAATATTCCAAGGTTCTTATTTAAGATTTTCAGGTTCTCTTAGATTTCCATCCTACATTTCCTAAAACTACCAGAGCTGGCATCACTTTGGAATCCCCCTATTTGATTTTCCTTTCACATGTGTGTTCCAGATTGGATTCTGTGCTCTCCTGTGGCTCCACTTATCTTCATATCAGTGGCAAATCAAATAATGAAGATAAAACCAGGTGTTACCAGATCTTCATTCAAGTTGGGGGTGAGGGAGAGCTCAGATTAATGATATGCTTCTGAGTCTGAATAAGCAGAGTCCTCCTTGGGTCATTTTCTTCCATGCTCTATTCTGTCACCAACCAAATCCTCTCACGCCACTCTTTATCCTAGCATAGAAGAAAGATGGGCAGGTTCATCATTCATGCCTGATTTATCCAAACCTAGAGCTCACTTCTCTTTCTCTCTCTTGGGTCCAGTGGCTCCTCCAGTTTTTACCTTAGTACTGACAAACTGGGATTCACTTTGATTCAGTTTTGAAGCATGGAGATACAGCTTGAAGAATAAAGGACTGCACAGGCTCTATTTAGCATACATGTGCTATTTGGTGAAAATTCCACAGTTTAATTTAGGAAGAAAGAGCATCAAAATGGTAAATATTTTTAAGTTAATGTGCATGCTACTATTGCATACACGCCATGGGAGCTATATTTTTACATCTACATACTAAAATGTAGTTGTGATGGAGTGTTTGGGAAACACCCCATTCCCCACAGGGAAACTCCCCAGCCAAGCCTAGCACAAGTGAGGTACTGCACCGTAAACCCCTGTCTCTTTAAGTAGAAAGGCTGGAGAATGCCTGGGAAGGGTGTGGCCAGGCTCCAGGCTTTATCCCAGGAAGCAAGGGACCTGGGGTTCTTGGGAATATGCAGTGATCAATTACATTTGAAAGAAAGACTGCTGAAAAGGTAGGAACCGTGGTTAAGTTGGCTGCCATCTCTTCAGCCTTAATGTGAGACTTCTACCTAGATCAGCGGTTCTCAACCTGTGGGTCGCGACCCCAACGGGGGTCGCCACAGGATTTAGCGGGGGTCGCTTAGCCTCCACGAAGTTTAAAAAAAAAAATTAAGATGTGCACAAGTTGCTGCCGAGTCCGCTTCTCGGCAGCAGCAAACTCCGGCAAACTCACCGCCTTCTTCTGCAGCCGCGGCTCCCTGCCTTTTAGGGAACCGCGGCTGTACTTGTAAAATCGTTGCGGAGCCCTTCCTGTCTCGACGGGCTCCGTGCAGCATTGTCCCGCCTCCAAAGGAAGTGGTAAACAACTTCCTTTGGAGGTGGGACAATGCTGCATGGAGCCCATCGAGACAGGAAGGGCTCCGCAATGATTTTACAGGTACCGCCGCGGTTCCCTTTGTGGCAGAGAGCCGCGGCTGCATTAGAAGGGAGGCAGACAACCTGCTACACGGCTGACATCGACTGAGGGGGGCTGACATGGAGGGAGGGGGGCTGACATGGACAGATGGAAGGATGGGGGCTGACATGGAGGGATGGATGGAGGGAGGGGGGCTGACATGGACGGATGGAAGGATGGGGGCTGACAGGGAGGGAGGGAGGGATGGGGGCTGATATGGATGGATGGATGGAGGGAGGGTGGGGGGCTGACATGGACGGATGGAAGGATGGGGGCTGACATGGAGGGATGGATGGAGGGAGGGGGGCTGACATGGACGGATGGAGGGAGGGGGCTGACATGGACGGATGGAAGGATGGGGGCTGACAGGGAGGGAGGGAGGGGGCTGACAGGGAGGGAGGGAGGGAGGGAGGGATGGGGGCTGATATGGATGGATGGATGGAGGGAGGGAGGGAGGGGGAGGGAGGGGGGCTGACATGGACGGATGGAAGGATGGGGGCTGACATGGAGGGATGGATGGAGGGAGGGGGGCTGACATGGACGGATGGAAGGATGGGGGCTGACAGGGAGGGAGGGGGCTGACAGGGAGGGAGGGATGGGGGATGAAATGGATGGATGGAGGGAGGGACGGTGCTGACAGGGAGGGAGGGAGGGAGGGATGGGGGCTGATATGGATGGATGGATGGAGGGAGGGAGGGAGGGAGGGGGCTGACAGGGAGGGAGGGAGGGATGGGGGCTGATATGGATGGATGGAGGGAGGGGGGCTGACATGGACGGATGGAAGGATGGGGGCTGACATGGAGGGATGGATGGAGGGAGGGGGGCTGACATGGACGGATGGAAGGATGGGGGCTGACATGGAGGGAGGGAGGGAGCGAGGGGGGCTGACAGGGAGGGAGGGAGGGAGGGCTGGGGGGTGTTATGGAGGGATGGAGGGAGGGAGGGAGGGGGGCTGACATTGACGGATGGAAGGATGGGGGCTGACATGGAGGGATGGATGGAGGGAGGGGGGCTGACATGGACGGATGGAAGGATGGGGGCTGACATGGAGGGAGGGAGGGAGGGGGCTGATATGGATGGATGGAGGGAGGGGGGCTGACATGGAGGGAGTAGGCTGGCATGGACAAAGGGGAGAGACATGGGGACATACTGGACAGACGGGATAAATGCTGGACAGAGGCGAGAGACAGTGCGGGTTAGGATTATAATGGGCTGATGGGGGTGCTAGCACTGGTAATGGGCAGATGGGGGGGCTACGAATGGTAATGGGTTGATTAGGGAAGGCTAGGACTGGGAATGGACTTATCAAGGGGGGGTAGGACTGGGAATGGACTGATGGGGGTCTAGCATTGGAAATGAGCTGATCAGTGAGGTTAGGACTGGAAATGGGCTGATTAGGGGAGCCTAGCACTGGTAATGGGGTTGAGGGGGGGACTAGCACTGGAAATGAGCTGATGGGGGGTAGGACTGGTATTGGGCTGATTAGGGGGGGGTAGGACTGGTAATGGGGTTGAGGGGGATTAGCACTAGAAGTGAGCTGATTAGGGGGCTTTGACTGGGAATGGGCTGATTGTGGGGAGGGGAGGATAGAGCTGCTGACCCTGGAAGAAAACTGGGGGCTAAGGCTACAAGTGGGCTGATACAAGGGGATGGGAGCATGGAACTGAAAGGGAGTGGATCTGAGAGGGGCTGCCATGGTATTTGTACTAGAAGGGACTGATCAGTGGGGAAGGAGGGGGACTGGAAGGGAATGGACACCAGTGGCAGTCATGGGAATGCAAGTTGACATTGGAAGGTACTGGGAGTGAGGACTGGAAAGGGGCTGATACTGGGGAGGGTTACTGGGACTGGAAATAGGCTGATGGAAAGAAGTGAAGAAAACAAAAGAGATAAGAACTGGCAGATGGACCATAGACCACAGAAAGAGAGCTAAGAGAAGACAGGAAAGCAGAAGCCTCAGATCGGGACCAGCATGATCAGAGAATAAATTGGTCAGACAACAAAGGTAGAAAAAATAATTTTATTTCATATTAGTGATTTGACTACAAAATCATCATAATTTTGAAATCAAATATTGTTACTTGTTGTTTTGATTATTTAAATAAGTATTTTATAAATAAAAACATATTGCAAAGGCCTATAATATATTAATAATTCAACAAATGATTACAGCGACAATGCGTTAACGGTAAAGGAAGAGAGACGCATTTGATTTTATCATTGGGGGTCACCACAAGTTGACCAACGGTAAAAGGGGTCACGGTACAAAAAAGGTTGAGAACCACTGACCTAGATGGAGGACTCTTGAGCTATAGAGAGCTCCTGTTTACTTTATTTATGGATATGCTGCCCTGCTGCTAAGAGCCTGAGAGAGTACTACTGAGTTATACCCCAGAGTGAAGGAACTTTGGGGAAGAAGCAGTTTCTTCTTGCCTTAGACCTGTCTGTGCTGGAACAGTGTTCACTCACCCAGCAGAACAGGGCTACTAAGACCGATTAAGGAACTGCTACAGCTGAGGCAAGAGTGTGTCTGTAACACTACGAGTATTTCAAGCCCAAGAAGGGCCAGGGCAGTTTGCTTGGGTGTTTTATCCTGAAATTAAAGTGTGTTTTCATTAAACCTGCTACTCACGGTAAAATCTAGTATCATGGCTCGGCCACAGTATACTGCAATAATGCATTGCCTAGTGTGTGGCATTTTGACCACATGGTAAATATTTACTAGCACTCATGCTAAAGCATTTTTACCATAAGGTTTAATATTTAGGCCACATGGTACTGCATTTTTACTTATGGTTTATGGTTTATTAACTTAATATACCGCTAAACATAAGGAACATCATAGCGGTTTACAGAGTTCAAATTATAATGGTCACCATGAGGTGAGAGGAAAAGAAAAAAAGGAAAAGAAGTTACATCTGTTGATAGGAAAGCAAACTAGGCAGATTTGTACGACAAGACGATAGAGGGGAGAGTGAGGGGAGGGGGAAGGGAAGACAAAGTCATGTGGGAGGTTCAGGAAGGTCGAAGGCAAGGGTAAAGAGGTGAGTTTTAAGGCAGTTCTTAAAGGTGGCATAGTCTTGTTCGAGGCGGATAGAAGAGGGGAGGGAGTTCCACAGGGCGGGGGCAAGGAAGAAAAAGGCAGAGGAACGGGTGGATTGAAGGCGGGCACAAGTGGGTGAGGGGAGATGCAGGCGATTCAGGTGAAAGGAGCGTAGGGAACGGGTTGGATTGTGAAAGTGAACCAAGTCAGCTAGATATTGGGGGGAGTGGGTGTGGAGGATGCGATGGAGAAGGACCAAAATTTTGAAATGACTGCGGAACTTGACAGGGAGCCAGTGGAGACGGATGAGGAGAGGAGTGATATGATCACGGATAGATGCATGAAAAGATGAGCCGGGCAGCAGTGTTTTGAATACGTTGAAAGCATTGTAATTGGGAAGCGGGGAGACCAGACATGACGGAGTTGCAAAAATCAATGCGAGATATAACCAGGGAAAGAAGGAGGGTAGAGAGAGCCTGTGAAGAAAGGAAGGGGCGAATGGCACGAATCTGACACAGAAAATAGAACGAGGTCTTTGAGACGTGAGCAATGTGATCCCGAAAGGTAAGGCCAGGGTCGACGAGGACACCCAAGTAACGAAAGGTGGAGACTAAGGGAATGGGGGAACCAGAGAAGGAGGGGGAAACCTACACATTAACTGCTGGAGTTATTGACATGTCAAATCAACGTTAACCTGTGCTAACACCATTAATGGGTGTTATTAATAATTAAGCACCATTTCCTAAAAAGGGACTTGCTGTAAAAAAGCAGACATTAATGGCATTAGCGAATGCTAACATGGTAGCCGTAAAAGAATAGTCTGAGGCATAAACTAACCATGTGCCAAATCCAGTTAGAGTATTTTATATTTCAACCACTGGTCTTGAGCTATTTAATATTGATAGTAGTTATTCTCACTTTGCTTGTTTGTCTACAACTCTTTATAAACCTAGTATACTATTGCTTCACTGCAATATTCATTTCCTCTGTCTCAAAAGGATGGAACACTGAGTTCACCATGCTGAGAGTTGAACCTGTGAACCACAAGTTTATGCAGATGTTACAAGCAGATGTCTTTGACATCAGAGCTGTTGCCTAGCATAATAAGTGCACATTAACCACTGAAAATGGATAAACTCTTTGTAAAGTCAAATATGTAATTCCAGTCTCCACATTTCATGGAAGGAATTGGGGCAGGTGCCTGAATTATTCAAATCACACCATAAGAAACTGTTTTTCAATCATCTTTTTTTGTCTCAAGTACAAACTGTAGTCTAAACTCCTAAAGGAATTTGGGATTTTCTGTCTGGTCAGAAAGCACCACTAGCTCTACAGGTTCTTCATTTCTGTTTTTTCATTTTAAATCATCCGGTTATTCTTAGGAAATTATATAAATACTAGAAAGTTGCTGACATGTCATGTTGAGAAGCTATGTCACTTGGGAGAGGCAGACAATGTCAGATTTAAACTAGATATCAGAAATTGCATGCCGTGAAATGTAATAACAGGAAGGAGATTGGTTGGTTGTAGAGACAGGATACCAGAGTGGTGCAGCCAGTACCATAAGCCTTATGACATAAGACAAAGAGGAAAGAGAGAAAAAGACAAAAGAAGTATAAATAATGCAAAAGAAGCAACAACTCTTTTTCTGGACGTTGTAGTTGTTGATATGGAAGGACAGACTAGATAGGCCATGTGGTCTTTTTCTGTCATCATGTTTCTATGTTTCTATGTTATAAACAAGAGACTGTGCTATTAAAGGAGCTGCTTACTAAATTGTGGGAACGTTTTTGCATTTACTTTAGATTAGTTGCAAAATGTAGTGCATGATAACTGAAAAGCCTGTGCAATAACTACATAGTCAGATGCTGGCATGTTCCCAACAGTTACTGCACAGTACAATTTTTACTGCATGGTAGTTGCAATGCCAGTAATGCAGAGAATCTCAAGCTTTAACCCCGACCTTCAAAAGCATGTGCTGATGCCAACCCTGAAAACCCCAATAGCTTGTCTTCCTCAACACTCTCATCAATAGATGCGTCCACTACTTACCAGAGAGTATCTCTGGTGGACAGTCTTGTATACTACAGCTAGGGTTCAAGCTGACAAATAAGGAGCATGCACTCCTTATTTGGAAGATCAACCTCTAGTGCAGTGGTTCTGAACCAGTCCTCCTTGAACCCCTAGGCCAGTCGGGTGTTCGGGATATCCCTAATGAATATGCATGAGATATATATGCATTGGAGATATCCTGCCAACCTGACTGGTTTGTGGCCCTCTAGGGCTGGATTTGGAGACCCCTGCCTTACACCTCTGTCATTTAACTATGTATATATGTATATATTATCACAGATTTTTTCACTATTACTAATTTTCTCTTTTGTTAAACCGCTTTGATTGTATGATAAGGCGGTATAAAAATCCAATTAAATAAATAAATAAATAAATAAATAAATAAATTTAAGATTGTGAGTGGACAAGGTGCAGATGTCCTAGACATCAAAAGGGTAGATAGAATGTGTCACAGGCCTCCTCAATTCTCACCACCACCAAAAAGTTGTCTAATAGACAATATTTTGGTGGTGGTGAAAAGCAAAGAGGCATGTGACAAATTCTATCTAACCTTTTTGATGTCTTGGACATCTGCACCTTGCCCACTCACAATCGTAAATGACAGAGGTGTAAGGCAGGGGTCTCCAAATCCAGCCCTAGAGGGCCACAAACCAGTCAGTTTGGCAGGATATCTCTAATGCATATATATCTCATGCATATTCATTAGGGATATCCCGAACACCCGACTGGCCTAGGGGTTCAAGGAGGACTGGTTCAGAACCACTGCTCTAGTGGGAGTATCAGCCATGCTAATTCCTGGTCCAATACTATTGATCCTAGACATTCTCTGCTTTTTGACACTTCTTCTTCACAAAAAGAGATGCTCTGTGCTTATCCCTTGCCTTTGCTTAAGGCACTCTATAAGCCCTAAAATAAACACAATGCATTAATCCCTTCTATGATATACTGTGGCAGGTGAAGGCCTGTGATCCACGGTGTCTGACATAAGCAGGCCAGCATAGCTAGCTTGACCTGTAAATGAGGCCTGTGGAGAGGCATATAGGATTGCACATCCCCCAATATGCTGCTATTGTAAGATAGAACTCAGTAGAAGTATTGAATTAGCTTAGGTAAGCAGAACCGAGAGATGGAAAAATACAGAGAAACATGTTTAAAAGTTACTGATAAGAAAAAGTACATCTGCAAAGAAATAATTGGGAGTGCTGACAGATGAGTTGCAGAGCCCTGCTCCTCTGCATGCACAAATTGGTTCTATGGCCTTGAGAGTGTGAAAGTAACAAGTTGATGAACTGGCCATTGTAATTGGGACTGAAAGGGGGGTAAGCAGGTGCTGAGCCCACTGAAGGAACATAATTGGATAATCTTATCAGTACCGGGACCAATGGAAGGGGTACGGGAGGTACGGGAGAGTACCGGGACCAATGAAATGTTTTTCTATACCTAGAATGGAACAGAAGTCTATAAAAGTTGTTGTAATGCTTGAAAACTTTGCTCAGCCATTTTGAAATTGACTGGTTCAAGACTTGTGCACAAATAAATGATTTGGACCTTCTGAACAGACTCCTGGTATCATTGGTTTGTCTGCGCTTTGCTGCTACAATACGAGACGTAGCAATGTACTTGTGCTAATTGCAACATTGACAGTGAGCATGCACTAACGATGCCTGCACTAACCACAATACACAATCACCACCCACATCCCTTACCTAACCTACCTACCCCTTCCTGGGTGTCTACTCTATTGCAGATTTTGGTATCATCCGCAAAGAGGCAAACCTTACCCGACAGCCCTTCCGCTATATCACTAACAAAGATGTTAAAAAGAATCGGACCAAGGACAGATCCCTGGGGCACACCATGGTAACATCCTTCTCCTCAGAGTGAGCTCCATTTACTTGTACTCTTTGTCGCCTCCCACCAAACCAATTTCTAACCCAAGCAGTAACTTTAGGGTCCATCCCTAGGGTGCTCAGTTTGTTTATAAGTCGCCTGTGAGGAACAGTGTCAAAGGCTTTACGGAAATCTAAATACACCACATCTAGAGCTCTCCCTCGGTCCAACTCCCTGGTCACCCAGTCAAAAAAATCAATCAGAATCGAGTGTGCCGCGGGACCCCCCCTGCCCAGCAGAGCCTGCCCTCCCCTGTATCACCTCTCTCTTTACAGCTGCAGTCACACGCGCCGGCTTTCAGAGCGCGAGGGGAGAGTTTCTCCCTCGCTGCTCTGTTAAGCCCGCGGGGGCTGATGGGAAGTTCCCATCAGCCCCCGCGGGCTTAACAGAGCCGCGAAAGGGAAACTAGTTCCTTCGCGCTCTGAAAGCCGGCGCGTGTGACTGCAGCTGCAAAGAGAGAGGTGATACAGGGGAGGGCAGGCTCTGCTGGGCAGGGGGGGCCCCGCGGCACACTCGATTCTGCTGCGGCGGCCCCGGCAGTGGCAGCAGACAGCTTTTTTAAAAAAAAAATTTCCCTAGGCTAGGCTGGGCTGGGGGGGGGGGGGGGGTAGGAGTGGTGATGGGCTATGGGGGGGGGGGCTGGGGGGGGGTTAGGAGTGATGATAGGCTCTGGGGGACCTAAGTCTGTATATGGGCTGATGGGATTAGGACTGGAAGTGGGTTGATGGGGGATTAGGACTGGAAATGGGCTGGTGGGATTAGGACTTGGAGTGGGCTGATGGGGAGGTTAGGACTGGTAATGGGGTATGGGGGGGCAAACTGAAAATTGGGTGATGGGGGATTAGGACTGGAAATGGGCTGGTGGGATTAGGACTGGGAGTGGGCTATGGGGGGCTAGGACTGGTAATGGGTTGGGGGGTTGCTAGGACTGGAAATATGTTGAACACGAATATGACAGTGAAATTGAAAGTTGGCTCTAGTTTTTTTGTAATCTACAAGAATTAATGTTTACATCACGAAATGCATGTCAAAAGTAAATATAATAGGCCTTCGGTTAATACCTGTAAAAAACCAAGTCATAGACTACTTCTTAGATTTTTTCCCCTGTCTCTTGTACAGCTATTCGGGAGCTTCTCTGGGGAGTGTCCATCAGTAGTCAGCCAGCATTGTAGTGGACCATTTTTCCCTGGTATCTTTGCTCCATCGTTGCGATTTCCTGGTGAAAACGTTCACCCTGTTCATCACTAACCATACTACAGTTGTCAGGAAAGAAATTGAGATGGGAATCAAGGGAATGGATCTTTAGAGATATATTGCAGGCAAGTTTCTGATACTGCATCAGCATGTCTTCTACTAGTGCCTTGTAGTGTTCTGCCCTAACATTTCCGAGAAAGTTTGTTGACACTAGGCGAAAAGCATTCCATGCTTGTTTCGCATCACCCTGCAGCAAGTCGTTGAACTGGTCATCTGTGAAGAGTTCTTGAATCTCAGGACCCACAAAAACTCCCTCTTTAATCTTTGCTTCGCTGAGTCGAGGGAATTTTTCATGCAGGTATCGGAAAGCTGGCGAAGTGCAGTCCATGGCTTTCACAAAGTTTTTCATCAAACCTAGTTTGATGTGAAGGGGTGGTAGCAGGATTTTGTGAGCCTCAGCCAGAGCTGGGTGCTGGATATTCTTCTCTCCAACTGTTACATTTTGTCTGCGATTCCATTCCTTCGCAAAGTAGTGCCAATCCCTTGCTCGGCTGTCCCACTCACGTAAGAAACTCATGTATTTTATATATCCCTGCTGCAGTCCCATTAAAAGGGCAACTACCTTCAAGTCGCCACAGAGGTGCCAGCTGTACTTGTTATAGTTAATGGAAGTCAGTAGATGCTTTAAGTCATCGTATGTCTTTCATGTGGACGGCACGCGCTACTGGAATAGAAGGAAGACGGTTTCCATTGTTCAAAAGCACAGCCTTCAGACTCAGTTTCGAAGAGTCTATAAATAGTCTCCAGTCTTGTGGGTCATGAGTGATTTTTAAGGCATTCATGAGGCTTTCAATATCGGAACAGAATACCAGATTACTTTCCTTTCCAATTGCATCTAGTACACTGCTGATGTCAGATGGTTTCAGCAGCCGTCTGGCAGTAGTATTGCATTGCATCAGAAAATGATGCAGTCAACTCTGGATGATGTGTGCATGCTGGTATTATGCAATGTGATGCAATATTACATCAATCAAGGCTGCTTTGGGGTGGTGTTGATGTCCTACTGGATAAATTTACACAGTGAAACGTCAAAAATGAACTACATGCAATATCTTCAAAACGAGAGCCAATAACATTTTTTTAATGTTATATTCGTGTTCAGCTCACCAAGATACTACAGATTAGGACCTTTTAAAGTCAGTAACGATTTCAATGTTAACCAGTGCCAAGGCTAGATGTTTTAAGTTTTTCAGCCATAACAGCTAATCGCATTAGAATGGCTAGCCGCTGCCACTGAATATCACCCCCCCCCCCCCAAGTGTTTAAACAAAACCTTTTTCTTTACTAGCATAAACCAAGAAAGAGTTCACCAAAAAGATATTTAGGTAGTTAGGACGACAAAAAGAGCAAAGACAAAAATCAAAGCTTTCAATAACAACTTTTGCACTGTAAATTAGCTGATGAAAATAGACCTATTGAATATGTAAATCTGGAGTTGGAATAGGTTCCTGGCAACAGAAATCAACTCAGTATTTGACCTACTGTAACAGGAATGGGCAATTAGTTAACCACAGCATTTTAAAGTGGAAACCATCAGTTCTAAAATGTTCAGAATATAATCCTAGTCTTCTCACAAGTCCCTGGTGCTTTTTTTTTTTTACAGTAAGAATCCTGATTTCTTTAAATCTGTTATTGCAAGGCCTCACCATTTGGAAGGATTATGACTGAGCTTTAGATCTCTCCAGATAAAGTTCTATTCTGAATCCCTCCTAGTTCCTTAGGAGTAAAACTGAAAAAGTTACAGAGTACCTTTTGGATGACAGTTTATCTTTATCTTTATCTTTATTAAAATTTGATATACCGCTACCCAGTCTCTGATAAAGCTGGGCTTGACCTTTGAGTTGCAGCACTGGACACAAATGCTGGTTCTTGCTCTTCTTATCTCTGACCCAGAGCTGAAGCAGATAAATGTTTTTCCTTTAAGACTAAAATAACTGGAACTCTTAATGGTGGCTGCAGTTCAACTCCCATTGCCTCCTGTCTCTCAATTGCTTCCTTTCCAAAAGCCAGCCAGACCAACAACTGACTGGAATCAAAAAATGTAGGTTTCAACCATCACATAGGGTTGTTTCAAGGCAAAAATTAACTCTTCTGTTGCTGACCAAAAAGTCAGTTCAGCACTTCCTATGCATTCCTAAAGATTTACTTATTGTAATCAATTTTCGTGTTTGCTGTTAGCTGTCTATACCAGAGATGGCCAACTCCAGTCCTAGTGAACCACGATCCAGCCTGGTTTTCAGGATGTCCCTATTCCTGAGGTATATATGCATCCGCTGCCTCCCACTGTATGCAAATATCTCATGAGTATTCAGGGACATCCTGAAAACCAGGCTGGATTGTGGTGCACTAGGACCGGAGCTAGCCCCCTCTGGTCTATATGTTTAGTTTTTTTAATTCCCAAAGCAGGCAGCCAAGCATCCATGCCAGGATTTGTTTCTACAGGGCAGAAACCTCCAGAAGGGAGTATGTCTTTAATTCTGAATATACAAACAGCAGAAGGAGGTCTTCTGCAGAGATACAATAGGAGGAGGGAGCGGAAGCCAAAAACCACGGCCAAACACAGTTAGTTAGGTATATCCAAAAAACTTCTGCTCTCTCCTCCTATTTTAATTCTGAATATACACACAAGAGCCCTTGTAGTGAGGCCATTATAATTTTTTCTAGCTCCCAATCCCCCCCCCACCCCCCACTAACTTATCTGCTATCTTCATGATTCAAAGGGGGCAGGAATGATCCACAGTTGCTCCAGCTCCACCAATGTCCAGTTCCAAAATGTCTACTGTCGTATGTGAAGCACTACAGTTGCAGTCTCAGTGGGATTGGTAACTTCTAGGTGTCCTTGCAGCTTGTTTTTCCATTTCTCTTTCTACCCTTGATTCACAATTCAATGTTTCACTCTGCTCTTATTATGGTCAAAATATACTGGAAATTTTAGCTAGACTACAAATTGTAGATACTTTGATCTTATTTTCTTACTTTAACGACATGGAAAATTAGTTTGTTTCCTAGCTGGCCATGAACTTGAAAGAGGGGAGGGGGGTGGGGGCAGGAAATACACATCTTATTTTAGAGTAAAATAGAAACATAGAAATATGATGACAGAAAAAGACCACATGGCCTATCTAGTCTGTCCTTCCATATCAACAACTACAACAGTCCCCTTTTTACCTTTAGAGATCCTCTGTGTTTGTCCCATGGTTTTTTGAATTCAGTTACCGTATATACTCGAGTATAAGCCGACCCGATTTATAAGCCGAGGTACCTAATTTTACCACAAAAAACTGGGCAAAACTATTGACTCGAGTATAAGCCGAGGGTGGGAAATGAGGCACCTACTAGTCAATGTAAAAAATAAAGATAGAGACCAATAAAATTACATGAATATTTATTTAAATGAAAAACAGTAAAATAGCTCTGTAAGTGGAAAATGGGGTCAACAAAAACAATATGGTATCAAACCTTAAACCCGCTCCGCCTAGCTTTGAATGCAGCCGCAAGAGTCCTCTCTGGATCGTCAAGATCCGACCACATAACGCCCATCATGAAGGATTTGCTTTGGCTACCTTTACATGCCAGGCTCCAATACAAGTCATTGGTCCTCACCTTCAAAGCCCTAAATAACTACCCCCCTATGCCAATCAGCAAGCTAGTCCATGGTACCCTGGAAAATAGAAACAGAAGGTCTACTGCACTGAACACATTAGTAGTCCCCAAGCTAATAACTACATGCACAAAGGCTACCTCCAACAGAGCCTTCTCCATATTCGCCCCTTTAAACTGGAATGCACTCCCCCATGAAATCCGTGGTATTAAAAGCCTCTTCCTATTCAGAAAAGCCTTAAAACTCCACCTGTTCACAAAATGTTACCCAGAAACTTCCAGTGATATAAGCACAACCAGCATGCTTCCATCTGACCCCAGCGCCCCCCTGAACGTCAATACCACAGATATAATAGGTAGTCCCCACTCAAGCCCAACCAACCACTAATCTTCATCTTCACAAAATCAATGCAACACCCATTTATATTAGAGTATTGTACATAGTTTCGAGTTAACATGTATTTAGTTTCCCCGGTTTCGATCACATGTTCAATTCCCTGTTCTTTGTAAACTCAATGTTGTTTCTGTACATTGCAGTATTTTTGTTCGATGCACACCGCGCTGATTTTAATTGCGCGGTATAGAAGAAATGTTAAATAAATTAATTAATTCAAAATAAAGAGATATTTTTCTACCTTTTGTGCATTTTTTTTCAGCTGCAATTGCTCCAGTCACTTTCTTCTGGTTTCTTTGTGTCTTCCGCTAACTCTCCATCGTCTGCTGTCCATTTGTCTTTTCTTCTCTCTCTACATCTGCTTTAACATACTAATCTTTCTCCTTTTGCTCTTTCCTCATTCCTATTTCATCTACTCAAATTTTACCCCTCCATTCTCAATCCCTACTTACTCTCCCAATATCCGGCCAATTGTAGATTTGTCTTCCCTCCCACACAAAATATTTTTCCCCTCTCCATTTCACTCTCCCAGCTCCATCCCATTCTAATCCTCCCCCAACATCAGCTCCATTCTAGTTCCAGTCCCACCCAGCATCCACTCCCTTCTAGTTCCCGCATCAGCCCATTTCCAGTCCTACCCCCCCATAAGCCCATTTCCAGTCCTATCCTAGACCCACCATCAGCCTATTTCCAGTCCTAGCTCCCCCATCTATTTCCAGTCCAATCCGAAGTCCCTCCATCAGCTAATTTCCAATCCCAGCCCCCCATGATCCCATCAGCCCATGTCCAATCCTAGCTCCCCTCCACTCAGCCCATTTCCAATCCAAGCCCCCCATGAGCCTACTTCCAGTTCTAGCCCCTTCATGAGTCCATTTCAATCCAAACCCCCCCCACAGCCCATTTCCAATCTTAGCACCCCCCAACAGCGAATTTCCAGTCCTATTCTAGCCCCTCCGTCAGCCCATTTCCTGTCCTAGCCCCCCCCACTCACCCTTTTCCAGTCCTAGCTCCCTCCCCCTCACAACCCATTTCCATTGCAATCCCCCGTCCCCATCAGCTATTTGCAGTTTCAAGCCCTCCTTCCACTCAGCCCATTTCCAGTCCTAGCAACCCCCCCAGCCCATTAACAATCTTAGCCCCCCCAGCCCATTAACAGTCCTAACCCCCCATCAGCCGATTTCAAGTCTTAGCCCCCCCCCAATTACCCATTACCAGTCCTAAAACTCCCCATCAGCCCACTTTCATTCTTAGCCCCCCATAACCCAGTACCAGTCCTAAACCTCCCCATCAGCCCACTTCCATTCTTAGCCCCCCCATAACCCATTACCAGTCCTAAACCTCCCCATCAGCCCATTTCCAGTCTTAGCCCCCCCCCATAGCCAATTACCAGTCCTAACCCCCCCATCAGCCCATTTCCAGTCAGCCCCCCCCATAGCCCATTACCAGTCCTAGCCCCCCATCAGCCCACTTCCAGTCTTAAGCCCCCCCCATTAGACAATTACCAGTCCTAACCCCCCATCAGCCCATTTCCAGTCTTAGCCCCCCCCAATAACCCATTACCAGTCCTAAAAACTCCCCATCAGCCCACTTCCATTCTTAGCCCCCCCATAACCCATTACCAGGCCTAAACCTCCCCATCAGCCCATTTCCAGTCAGCCCCCCCCATAGCCCATTACCAGCCCTAACCCCCCCCCATCAGCCCACTTCCAGTCTTAGCACCCCCCCCATGGCCATTTAGTCCTAACCCTCCCCTATCAGCCCACTTCCAGTCTTGGCCTTCCCCCCATTACCAGTCCTAAACCCCCTTCCGCCCTATCAACCCAAATTAAAAAAAAAAACAACCCAGATGCTTCTGCCGCGGCAGCATCAAGAGTGCCGCGGCAGTATCAAGAGCCCATCAGCCCCGGCGGGATTAACAGAGCCGCGAGAAAGGAAACTCTCGCGGCTCTGGAAGAAGCCCGCATTCGGGGATAGGCTGCGATGCAGGGAGGCGATCCAGGGAGGCTCTGCCGGGGGGGCCCTGCGGCGGCGGCGGCACTCTTGATACTGCCGCGGCACTCTTGATGCTGCCGCGGCAGAAGCAGCTGGTTGTTTTTTTTTTTAATTGGGATGAATGTTTTTGCGCGGGGGCCCCCTGAAACGCGGGGCCCTGTGCAAAAAACATTCTTGCTCAATGGACGGGCCGGCCCTACCCAGCACATCACTGCAAAGGTTTCCATATCTGCAGCCGCGGTTATGGAAACCTTAGCTTTAGAAGCAGTGCCCCCTGCTAGACATCTGCAGACGTTGACTCGAGTATAAGCCGAGGGGGCCGTTTTTCAGCACAAAAAATGTGCTGAAAAACTCGGCTTATACTCGAGTATATACGGTACTGTCATCTTGAGCACCTCCACTGGAAGACTATTCCACGGATCCACTACTCTTTCCGTAAAGAAATATTTCCGCATATCACTCCTCAATCTGTCTCCCTTCACCCTCATCCCATGTCCCCTCGTAGCAGAACTTGCTTTCAATTGAAAGAGGCTCTCTCCCTGAACATTTATGCCACGGAGGTATTCAAACATCTCAATCGTATCACCTCTATCCGCCTTTCCTCTAAGGTGTACATATTAAGATCCTTCAGTCTGTCTCATATGCTTTATAATGAAGACCACTAATCATTTTAGTAGCCACCCTCTGCACCGACTCCATCCTGTTCACATCCTTTTGAAGGTGCGGTCTCCAGAATTGCCACACTATACTCCAAATGAGGTCTCACCAAAGACTTATAAAGAGGCATTATCACCTCCTTTTTTCTGCTAGCCATTCCTCTCCGTATGCACCCAAGCATCCTTCTAGCTTTTGCCGTCGCCTTTTCTACCTGTTTAGCTACTTTAAGATCATCAGACACAACCACGCCTAGGTCCCGCTCTTCTTTAATGGGCAAAAGTACTTCACCCCCTATACTATATTGCTCCCTTGGATTGCTGCAGCCCAAATGCATGACCTTACATTTTTTAACATTAAATCCCAAATTCTAGACCATTCTTCAAGCTTAGCTAGATCCCTCCTCATGTTATCTACCCCTTTCTGGGTGTCTACTCTATTGCAGATTTGATTTTATTTGTGGTACATTTTAAATTTAATTACTTTCAGCATCTTCAGAAATATATTAGCATTCACAATCCCAAAATATTATTTGAAAGAAATATAACAGAATGTTCTTGTTTGATTTAGATTGTGCAAAATACTCTGACTTGTTTTAAAATATGAAGTACAGCACAAAGATTTTGTCTGGCAAAATGTCATGAGGTCTAATTGATTACTTTAGCAAAACTTGTTACATTTGCTGTTTTGTACACTTAGAACTGGTATGCATTAGCAGCCCCATATGTCTTTTTACATAACATACTGTCACTTTTTGAAACATTTGCATTACTCTAGTTTGTTTTTTTTATCATTCCCCATAGAGATACATGTTAATTTTAAAATTACATTCAAATATCAATTAAATTTTTTATTTAATTTGTATCATTTTTACATCTGAAAAAACATAAAGCACAAGGCAAAATTTTGTTATGTCTTTTATGTCATGTCCAAGGACCTGTTGGGAAAAAAATTACAAAACTTTTATCTCGATTAGCCCCTCTCCCACCTGCCGTTGACAAAAAAAAATATCGGGTCTGGATCCCACCCCATTCAAGCTGTATACACAATAATCTGACTTGGGTTTCTGGCCAATTCCCCCATCCCAGACCCAAATTCCTCTCCAACTCTCGATACCTTCCTTTGTAAGCTGGCAACACTATGGTTCTTTACTAGGATTCCGGGTAGCTAGCTTAGCATTTTCAGGACTATGCTGTAGCCAATTTAGAGCAGGTACTTTTGGACTCTGCTATTGGCACAGTTTGGGAACTTGAGAGTGGGGTCGGAAAGGGGCTAAAAATTGATGCATGGAGGGCCTTGGAGGGATGTGGTTACAGGCCTATGTTAGCTTATTAAAGGAAAGGGGGAAGAGGTGATAAGGGTCCAGATCCTG
The DNA here is from genome assembly GCA_033557465.1 of Ichthyophis bannanicus. Classification (NCBI taxonomy): domain Eukaryota; kingdom Metazoa; phylum Chordata; class Amphibia; order Gymnophiona; family Ichthyophiidae; genus Ichthyophis; species Ichthyophis bannanicus. The sequence goes on from CM066044.1 coordinate 118,305,968, forward strand.
ATTTTGGGATTTTTTTTTTTCATTTTATCTCATTTTAAATTAAATGAAATAGATCACTAATGAAACACAAAACAGAAAAATCTAAACAAAGCATTGTATGTAAATCTGTGTTATACATTAAGGATATTCTGAAAGACTAGTTGGGTATAGCCTGAGCACATAATTTAAAACCTCTGCCTTAGAAGATGTGCAAGATTATATCTTTAAAGTTTTATTCTTTAATTATTTTTTTTTATTGAAGGAAGAAGGCATAAAAGCAAATTTAAAGAGTGCATTAGAAAAATATTCAGATAGTTCATGAAATAGTAATGACATTTATTATATAAAGGGATGAATCATAACATAGATATATTTAATATTTGAACTGCATATTCAGGACAACAAAGAAATGATTTGGATTTATCTGAGTTGACACATGAAAGACTGGGACTTCTTTAAAATGAATTAAAGCTATCATTTTTAATGTCCAATTATCTAAGCTGCACCTCCTTTGTCCCCATTCTCCTTGACTCCATGTCGCCAATGTCAGATCAAGTTTACCCACCTGGTATTGTCATTTTAATTTTGCAGTCATTGGACACAAACATATGGTTGTTCTTTTTATTTGCGAACGGGGCGGAAGGGGAACCTGGTAAAGAGTGCTGTTGTGTGTTTTTTTTTTATTGTTTGTTTTAGGTTTTTAAATCATTTCTTACTCAGTCTTGACTCGCTGGCCTATAACAAAATTACTAGAATGATGAAAGGTGGAAAAGATTATGAGTTTACAGTTGCAAACAGGTGCGCCTCAGTTCTCGTGGCACTGATGACCTCCTTTCTCTGCTGATAATAGCAGATATGGAAAGGTTACTACACCCACTTTACATCTGAGCATGGCTTGATCTTGTACTTGGCTGAGATGCACTCGTCTTGAAATATTTTGAAGGGTTGCTAAGTGATTCCTTATTTTTGTCAGAAGGGAAGCACACCCACAGCAATGAATGTGATCTGCAAAAAAATATATATTTTTAGTGAAAACTAGAAATAACCAGGGTAACCGGATGCCCGGCTTCTCATGCACCCCTTTGTACCCCCAACCCCCGCTTATCCACTTAACCCCTTTTTCCCAATAACACACAACACAGCAATCTGGAACAACATTTGGTCACAGCTTTATTAACCAAGTTTTAACACCGGTTCAACATGAGCCAACCCAACATTCATATCTGCCAACAAAACTGCCCCTCCACCACCCCCATTCCGGATAATGCCCCCCACCAGCCATATTATTAGCAAGGTGGTGCATCATCCTCCCCCCTCCCTTTTTCCCCCTTTCCGCCCACCTCGCCATATTATTAGCAAAGGCCGGTTCCACTTGCCTTAAACCGGGCAGAGACCCCAATGGAGACGTCTTTCCCACCCTGAGGAGCACTCCGCTCCCCTCAATGCAGCTTCAGCCGTATATGCCCTGCCGTGCCGGTGAGTGCTAGCTCGCTACCCCCAGACATACCCGAACACCACTTCCTCTCGTCCTACCCTTACCCAGCTGCGACAACCACAAACCACTCCTCCCCCCACAATGATGGGTGGGTGAGAGGGACACCTTATCACGAGCTGGGCCAACCGGAAAGAGGCAGACCGCGCTCCACCGGTCTACCACGCTTCCCGCTCGCCCTGCCCCCAGACCGCCGCCAACCAATCAAATCGCCTCACGTGCCAGATGTGGGGTGATTTGAAGAACACTCTCGCGCTCCTCACTCCCCCCCCCCACCCCTGTACAAACCGCCAGAGATAACCCGGGCCCCGAGCACCCGGTTATTAAGCCAACCTCGGGACCCAGCCCTGCGGTGCAGCGGGATTTCCCCAAACTGTGATTATATAAGATGACTCTCTGTCTACTGTCACCCCTTTGCTGTGCAGCGCCTCCTGATGGTCACAGTTGGTACTGCACCCGGGTGTAAACTACTGGCCTTTTCAATACTTATAGTCCTTGCCAGTATGTAAAGAAGTTGTGACACCGAAATCGGTTTAACTGGGTTTTATTCCCCGTCCCGTAGGATTCTTTTCCAAAAGTATAACAGTCAAATAAACATAACCCTTCTCGGGTAAACAAAAGAACTATAACAAAAATAGCTTTACCTTTCAGCAAACAAAAATAGGAATGAAACAGAAATACAGCTTGTCAGCTTTCCAGATGAAGGCTTCTCAGGAATAGTTCAGCCTTCTATCTGAGAGACTCTATATGGTCAGCTATTTTAAAACTACAGTCCATTTGTTCAACAGGCAATTCAGCGTTGTCCTCAATTTCATAAGGCTCACATTGCATGGGAACACTGTCAGATACAGAGGCTTCGTTACTTCTCTTCTGAGGTAACTTGCTTAACAAACTTTCCAGCTTGTGACGTACTTGTCTTTCTATAGCAGGTATCTGTTTGGCTTTACCGTATTCTCTTGAGTTGCTTAGCCAGGAGCCTTTCCTCTGCCTCTGGTAATTAGCAGAGTAAAGCAGTCAGCTGCCCAGCTATCAGAGAGTGGAACCTTTGCACGGGGTTTTGTTTTAACAGGAGCTTTGTAAACAGCTGTTGTCTCCAACGGCAGTTTCTGTGGAGGCTTGTGCCAACTATATTCCTCTGAAGGATTCTCTCCCAAAGGTAACAAGCTTTGTTCCCTATTCTGTTTGTAACCCAGATTCTGGAGCTTTCCTGCTTTCCTTAAATTAGCATTATAAGGCTTTTGTCTTTCATACAAATGCCTCTCATAGCTCAGCTTAGCATTTCTCCTATCTGGTTCAGAATAGCTTTTCCTAGCTTGTTGCTTGTGTCTTAAGGCATAGCTTCTATCAAGGCTGCTGCATACACTGTCCCTGTCTGAATTCAGCTGCTCACTTATTTCACTTAAATGTTCATCAGACTCACTCAGACTTTCATTCAGCCAGTGCCTGCCTTGCTGTGGAGACCTGGGATATCTGTATCCTTCCCAGTCTGGATATCTCCTTCGTCTCTGAGGTTCCTCAGCTCCTCTCCTAGCTCCTTCGGCTCTCTCTGCCTTCCCCCGTAGCTCCTCTTGTGAGCTGTGCTGATTATTTACGTAATCCCCAGCTGCACCACACCCTAGCCTATTGGGGTCAGGTGGGACCTTCCTGGCTTCCCTACTGGCTGGGTGATAATTCCTGGCTTGTGACCTCATTCCCTTATACTCCTTCTGATACCCTTGTGTCATGTGCTCTCTCCACACGTCACTGTTTACTTGAGGAGTAGTGTTTTTTAGCACCACAGGGGGCTCTAGAGAGTCTGCTCTGTGACACTACCTTGGACATTTCCTTTTGTATCTAAATTATAACCAAGGACAATAGCGTCAATTGTGATGTTGGGTTTGAACTGTGGGTGCCGCTTGTCTTTATTGCCGCACTGATTACAGTTTTCATCTATAGTCAAATGAAGACTTCTGAACTAATTATTCATGATCACCATTTTATGCTGTAACAATGTTATAGATGTTCAACTAGAGCTTCCTTTCAGGGGCAGAGAAGGGATACGGTTGAAGGTCCCCACTCTAGATTCTCTGTCTTACTTGAAAATTGTCAGTCCACCTATAGCAACCTTCTGATTTTAACCCATTTTCTAATATGGCATATATTACAATATAATGCAAATACACTCAGATGGCCACACTAAAATCTAACTACTTTAGAACAGTCATGTTCAGCATGTCCATAGCATTCGCAGTTACTAGATGCAAAGTGGCCCAATGTTTTGAGGGATGATTTAGAGAAAGTAAAGTAACCTTCCAGTTCTCCCCACCAAACTGTTCCCATTTCCAAATTTTACCTGCATGAAGTCAAAGAATCCCCTAATCTTGACGACCACCCCCCCCCCCCCTTGGACAACACACAATGGTGCTATGTCCTGGCCAAGCCTCCTATCCACAGTTGTGGCTGATAGGAACAAAGGCTGTAAGTCCTACTCAAACCTCTACCTGAATGGTGTTATGTGTGGTTCAAAGTCTGAGACATCATTAAATAGCACCATTACTAAACAAGAAAACCAACACAGCTAAATGCAAGAACCTCTCCTTTTGCCAGCCTTGGAGGTAGAAGATGCCAGGAAAAAGTAGGCATCAGTATGGCATCATTCCACTTGACTTTGATGGGTATTTCAGGGCAGTGTTTGACTTTGCTGGGGTATCAGGAATGAACTAGTTTTGATGTTTTCCTTTAGGAGTAGGAGATTGAGGACTTGCACTCCAAATCTCACCCCATTTTAACTGACAGTATGCTAGCTTAAAAGAAGACCGAGAGAGAGGCAACTAAACAGGACCAGTGCAAGGGTATTAAGCATACTGGGCTAACTTCAGCTTTGTTCCCCCTCACAACTTTTAGACCCTTAGTATCCCCCCTTTCCAATATTTTGATTATTATATTAAACTCAGATGTAATCATCTTTCACCATTCTTCCCAAAATAATCCTATAAAAATGGATATTTGAAGATCAAAATTTAAAATGTTAAAGTATTTTGTTTTGTAAATACACATAAGGCCCAATTCCGTCCTGGACATAGAAGCCCTCTGTACATCCGGTCTGAACCAGACGTACAGAGGGCCTCACGATTCTGATCTCATGGGGCACGTCTAGCCCTATGGGATCAGAATTGCAAGCAGTCCTGTACATGCAGGCCGGGACACTGATTCAGCCCAGCCTGCACGTACAGGACATGCCTGACTAACTCAGTCAGGGCATTACAATGGAACAACTTCCCCATATATTAGAATCGGCCCTGTACATCCAAGGCTGGCGACCGCCTGCCTTAACTCCGCCCTCTCCCCACCCCGTCTAACTTCCCTATACAACCATTGGGGAAGTTAGACACCAGTGGGAGGACCATAAATAGCGAGAATGTCCATCCCTGCTATTCATGGGACAGAATAATCCCTATAATGACGGAGATTTCAAAAAGTCAGTGACAAAGGTAAATAGATTATTTGCCAATTACCTATTCTTCCCGCAGGTAAAAGTACAGTAATGACTGAGTTTATGTGGTTGCCAAAATACATCGCTTGTTTTTGACTGTAGCTGCTTTTTGCTCTCCCCTAAACTGCTGCCCTAGGTAAAAACCTAGTTTGCCTAGTGGTTGGGCTAGCCCTGCAACTACATTTAAATAAAACCTGATAATGCTTTTGCATGTGAGCTTGCTTTTAACGTTTTATTTGGATTTTTCCTGTGTGCATTTATAGAACCACTAATTTTCTCTTGTATTTGGCAAAGTATTACAATCAATTATCTTTAGAGCTGTTGTAATTTCAAAATGGTTTTAAATTGTCATTACCCTTTTCACGAAATAAGACTCCAAATGCAATATGTCATCTGCTTTATGAAATAGAACGGGATTAGTTTTGGGCTGCATGTTTAGCATCATTATTTAAATGCTTCAAGAAATCTATTTAATATTAAGTCAAACTCCAGTATGTTCAATAACTTACAACTATGAACCATTTTCAGCTGTAGAATACCTAAGGAATATGTTTTACTAAACCATCTTAACAAAGCAGTGCTGACGTCGTCGCGCATACGTGATGTCGTCAAAGCCGGATATGAAGGGTGGAGTAAGGCTCCCCAGAGGGCGGAGATAGGGGTCAATGGGCGGAGAGTGGGCAGGGAGAGGCTCCAGGAACACTAACGCCGTGAAAGCCGGGTCTGAAATTAGCGCCAGTGAAAACCTCGTGCTAGAGGCACATTTGCAGGAGAGAGAAACCATTTCAGTCAGCAATGTACAGCAAAGGCAGGGAAACCCAGAAAAGTGATAGTAGTGATACATGTGCAGGAACAAAAAAAGGCAAATAAACAAACATAGAAAATGACCAAAATCACATTTGAAATCCCAATAACCAAGCTTGCCAATAGTGATATTAATGACAAACATAAAGCAACACCACTGACAAAGCACAAAAAAGAAGATATCATGTTTGGAAGGGTCTATTCTCTGTCCCCCTACAAAGTGAATGATCCCACATAGTGCTGTTTTTTATCGTTTATATTGGGCAGGTTTGTTATGGCGTGCACATGTGCAGCAACAGCAGAGTGGGCACGTAGCAAAGGGCAACTGTACTTATGCTGTAAATAGGATACAGAAGGCTGCAGGCGGCACATGCTGTGGCACAGTGCGGGCTAAGCAGATGCCTAGGTGGCATATAGGAATGCCGAAACTGTAAAGCAGCAAAACAGCAACTGATGAGGGACCAACATGGGCATGAGTGTGTGTCCCACAGTGTCACAGGGGATATTACCCAGCAGGTACCCCACAAAGGCACATAACATTGGCAGGCGGTGCCGGGGGGAAGCGTGCATGTCCATGTAGGCACCCCTACCTGAGAACCCACACCATAGGCAGCTGCCTACTGGCACACTGGATGGCCTGGGACTGCGCACCACCGGCATAAGGGCATGTCAGCATGGTGGTGGAGGGGTGCTGGTGGCGGAGGGGGCAGTGGCATCTGCCCACAGCAGACCATGGTCAAGCCCCGTTTAGGTGGGTGCCGTGCACTGCAACAGACAAGGTCTGTCTGACGAACAGTCATGGTATCCCCAGGGAATGATCTGCCCCTGTGGCAACAGTGTGGTGCAGTACACACAGCCAGTGAATTCAAGGGCAGAAGGTCACAGGTTCAAGTCCCAGCTGTGGCTCCTGCAAACCATGTCCCTATATTTTATCTAGTACTAAACCATGGTAATAATTTAGATAATTTATGTATATAGTTAACCCAGTTATCCAAGTTTGTATTCCTGTTCAATGTAAAACCTGACAGTTTGTCGTTATGGTCGTTTTGTTATGATGTAAACCGCGCTGATTCTAAATAGCGCGGTATATAAGAAACTGTAATAAATAAATAAATAAAGATGGAACTGTTATTGCAGATTAAATAAACAAGCCATAAACGCCTATATTTTATCCTACAGGGCACAGATACCATAAACATGTGCAATCTCTAGAGCAGAGTTTCCCAACTGCAGTCCTGGAGGGCCAAACACCATTCAGGTGTTATGCTGCCCATACCACTTGGGACAGTATCTTTGCTGTCTTAATTTATGTAGATAGCTCTCCAGGTGGTGGTACTAAAATTCACAGATAAATGCAGGCTCTGCCCCATCACCACCTCAGGACTGTCCCAGTGCTATGTGGCTTGTGCCGAGGTAGCCAGAGGGAATATTCAGTGACTCTGTCTGGATAGTACTGCTGAAGATCCCTCTCAGTGGGACTTATCTGGTTAGCAGTATGAAGAAGGGGAAAACTCCTGCGGACTCTGTTGGGTGGGGCAAGGGTGAGCCATCAAATTCCTTCCTCTGTGGGGAAACTGTCCTCATCCTGCGCTACCCCTGTCGTTTCACTTTACAGGTACTCCACAAAGTCTGTCATCCAGTCTCTGAATAAAAGCAGTTTATTGATAGGATTTCTGAAGTAGGACTTCAAACAGAATCTTCTTTCAAAATGATGTAGGATAGTCCGAGTTTTCTCCTTTATCTTCACTGTCAACTATAGCACGATCTCCTTCTGCCTTGAGGTTTCTAGTTATTATTCTCTTGGAATCTGTATCAAACAATGCTTTCCTCCTTTCCCAACGTTAGTACCTATAGAGAGAAACCTCTGTGATACCTCTACCTCTCTCACAGGCACCTTTCAACACAGCAAACTGTAGGGTACAGGTGCCCTCCATAGGCCCTGTCTGCCATCCGGTCAAGTGAGGACTCCTTTGCAAGCTTCCTTTCCCCCTGTCCCAGGCACACTCCAGCCTAGCGACCTCTTACTGAAGGGCTCAGGTACCCCATTTGAGTCCTAACTGCCTACTAGTAGGGCAGAGAATAAAAAGGAGACACCAACCCTCCTTACCAGGAATCACCTAATCATGAAAACGCATAAAATCCTCCAGCTTTCTTAGACTTTACACAGTGTGGCTTTGTCTTCCCCCGATGTCTGTCTATTTCCTCTGAATCCCAGGAATATTAGCAAACTACTTCTTCTCACCTCTGAAACATTCATAGTCAAATACTTTGGGTGATCACACACTCCCCTATACTCTCAGGATGATTATCTTACTATGAAGCTGCTCCACTTTTCTCTCTGTGTCTTTGAAGAAACACCACCTCTTTGGAAGGCTGAGGTCCTCCTTCCAGACAATGTTCTCACCAAGATGTGTGAGAATCCTCTGCCACGTTGCTGCCAGTGGAGGGTGGTGCTGCAATATTTCATAAGAAGCAGGCAGGTAAACAGGCAGGTAGGTTGCTGACTTGCCGGCTCTTCATGATTAAAAATGCAGTATTACAGCCCATTTCCCAATCAGCAGCAATGTTGGAAGAGAACTCCTGTTCATCTTAGTAAGAATATTGCTTCCAGACAGTCTTCTGCTCCTCTGCCTGTGTATTTAGACACACCCTGGCCTCTGACTCCCCCTTTTTTACATCTCTCTCTCTCGTCCTCCCAAGTAGGATGGATACATCTCCTCTCACAACATTACTGCTTTCTCATTCTAGTGAACCCTCATATAGAACACTCAAGTACCTTTGAAGAGCCCTAGCAGCATCTACTTATGAATGTAGGGGATGACTGTGTAGGGAGGGAGAAGAGACACCCAGGGGAGAGGGGACGGAGAACAGAGGGAGGAACAAAATGCAGGGATGATAAAAAGTTAAAAAAAAATAAAAAAAATGTTGCCTTTGACAAAATCGCTAGTAGGGAAACACACTAAAATCAACTCCCTAGTTATCAACTTCCACAGAGAAATGGCTAGATGGGAAGATGGTTTTCATGGAACTGGTGAAAGAAAGCACCCAGGCAGAACAGGTAGCAGTTGAAAGGGATCTTCTCAACTGAGAAAAAGTGGCCAGATGGAGGAGGAAGTGGTGGTTACAAGATATGTTGATCGATATTATCCTTTCCCCTGCTTCCCAATTTTCTAGTTCATATTATTGACTTCTATATTTCACTGCTGACCTCAGTAGCAATCATTCTCTCTTTATATTTTTCTCCAAGTTTTTTCTTTGAGAGTGGTTTCATGAAACACAATTTTAAAAAATATATATTCTAGTTAGCATGATGATTTCTGGAACAAGAAAAGGACTGTGGGCAGGAATAGACAATATTTTATTCTGACTGAGGCAGACAATAATTAGGATTCATCTTGAGTGGCGGCACATTCAGACCCTTTTCATACCTGCTGCTGCTGCCGTTTCATCAGTGAATCTATTGCAGTGCTTGTCCAAGGTGTCATATGAACATAACCACCAATTACAAACAATAATTTCCAGTATAAAACATTCATGTGCTGAGCCAGATACTGGTCATTAATTTCATCAGAGTCAATTTAAAACTGAATTTAAAATAATGTTATAAAAATATACTGTCATACTTATTGCAATTATAGCTATTCTTGCAGTTTATAGAACAGTCCAAGAGATGGTTTCCAGCCACTGTTCTTTTTCTTTTGCAAATTATTAATTCAGTTTGAGCAGTTCTGTACAGGATGTGAAGACACCTGGACCAGTCCATCTGTATATCACTCTGCTGCTGAGGGACACTTATCCCATCTGTTCGTGAATACTTCATTAGATCTAAGCTGTACAGTTTTAGTAAGAGGGTGGATATTGAGTATCACATTTAATAAGATAAGAATACTTTGAACTGTGGGCACGAGAAAACATATGACAAATTTAATTGATCCCATAAGGGAATGTGAACAGATAAGGAAAAGTATAACTTGTACATCTAACAAGATATCTCAAAGTTATTTTCTTAAGAGTATCTGAATATTATCTGTTTGTTTTTTATGTCTTTGAACTTTTATTCTCTGTAAATATGACTGTTAAACAATATATAGCATGTAAGGTCCAACTGCATTGCTTCTAAATAATCATATCTGATAGAACCCAGCTGTGATGCTTCACTTCAGATGATCCAGACATCGGTGAAAGCCCACAATGCCATCGGCACACTATCGGGGGACTGCTGTTCCTTCTGAACACCAATTCCAAAACAGAAACAGAATCCCTGGTGGCCCAACAGCCCCAAACTACTCCACTTCTCACCCAATACCTTAAATCGTGGGACAGGAGCATTGCCCACATGTTCTTGCCTCCACGCCACCATCTTGTATATATGGTGGCCCCTGACCCCAAAGCTGGTGTGAAGATCCAGCGTTAAGAACAGCATAAAAAAACGGTGCTAAGTTTCATCACAGTTTTTCATGTTGGGCACAATTAATTATGCAGCAATTTGCATACCAAGTGTGCTGCAATTTAGCACAGGTGTTTTTCTAGTGCTAGTTTGCTTTCTGCATTAGAGCAAGCCTAGCATTGGGAAATTGCCAGAAAAAATGCCATGCTAAGTTTTTCTGCATCAACCCTCTTTGTGTTCATAAACTCTGTTGGGACCCATTTTCTCCCAGCAGACTTTCTATTTTGAAAGGACATGTCCCAGAAAGATTTAGGGGCATGTTTACTAAGCCCCACTCTAGCAATGTGGGTGAAGGGGGGGTATAGACAGCCAGCCCCTGGAATATAAAGCAGCCCACAGCATTAATACCACTGCAGGGAGCAACTACCACCATCCACTGTTCTAGAGGTAATGGTTCTCTGCCAAGCACCAATGCTGTGGCAGGCTTTCAAGATCCATGCTAGCAACACTATGGTGGAAATGCCCATGCCCCATCCAGGTGCCTCCGAAATGTGTGCTGCCCTGGTAGCATGTGTGTGTGTGTGTGTGTTTTTGTTTTTTGTTTTTTTTTTTAGCAAAGGGCTCCGTGCTACATTTTAGCACAGCACCAGAATCACATGTAATCCCTGCGCTACCTGGGTAATATGCTTTAGTAAACATACCCCCTGGAATGCCAGAAAGGACCTGAGCAGGCAGAAGCACATGATAGGCAAGGAAGGAAGTGGAAGCCCTTAGCTGTTCTGAAGTCACTATCACCGAGTAGAAGCTTGAGTTTGTGCACTGTTGTTAGTTTGTTGTAGGCTGTCTTGGTGGTTCTCTTCATGTGTGGTTGGAAGCTGAGTTGTGGTCGAATGTAACTCCGAGGTATTGAACTTCTTGCTTAGTTGTTAGGGTATAGTCTAAGATATCTATTGAATTTGGTGGGGAGAATATAGAGTTCCTGGTGATGTGTAGCACTTCTGATTTTTTTGAGATTTATAGAGAGGTTTTGCTTTTTGAGCCATCTTGTCATTGCTTCGAGGCATGTGGTGATCTGTGAATAATTTGGGTGTTTGTTTATAGGGGTAAATACCATTATGTCATCTGCATATAGATTGTATATTATGTTTTATGATGTTGCAGTGGTTGTAAGTATATATTGAAAAGCAGTGCTGAGAGAACTGAGCCCTGTGGTACACCTTGTTGAGTGAAAGATCTTGATTGTTGGCTTCTAGATCTCACTTGTTGCTTCTGGTGGGATAGGTATGATACAAACCATTTCATCACTATACCATGGATCCCTATTTCTTGAAGCCTTTGCAGTAGGTTATCATGGTTGACGGAGTCAAAGGCTACAGTGAGGTTGATGAAGAATATAGGACAAAGCCTTTTCGTATGTTGTCTATGCCCATTATAAGGGTGTCCATAAGTGACATAATTAGTATTTCCACACTGTGTTTTTGTTTAAATCCGTACTGGTGTAGGTATAGCGGGGCATAGCTGTCTGCGTTCCTGTAGTTATTGTTGGACTATTTTTTTGGCTGTTATTGGCTGCCAGAAAACATAAGCATAGACGTCCTTCTGAATACTGACCCTATGCATTTTGTGAAATTTATTCTTTTCATTATTTTGAATGATCTTCCCAAGATTTGTTGATCTGTCAAATAAACCTACATATCTGAAATATTATTGGTACCCATTTGAAGATCAGTATCTTGTAGGCATAATATCTTATGCCATGCACATTTTCATAAATTTTAAGATATGCTTACTTCAATATTGTAAGTCTACAGTTGGGCTTCCCAAACTTGTTCTGGTGACTCAACAGCTAGTCAGGTTTTCAGGAAATCCACGATGAATATGCACAACATAAATTTTCATGCAATGGAGATGTAAGGGCCCTTTTACTAAAGTGTGTCAGAATTTGCAGTTTCCATACTGTGGTTGCAAAATTTCACCCGTTAACCCCCTCAGTTATTGCAGAGGCTCTGCAGTTATGTCCAGCATCTTCCCATACATGTACTGCACCTTAACCACATTGTATTTGCTAGTTCTTTGTAAACCACCTAGACTTTTTGATTAGGCAGTATAAAAACGCTTGAATAAACAAATTGCAATTAATGTGGATGACCTCAATGTTACCTATTGAAGTGGCATTAATTAATCTGCATTAACAGTTAGCATATGGTATATATGTATTTATTTATTTTTTAGTCTTGTCAAGTCAGTGCTGACTCCTGGCGATCCAGCTGCCTCTGGGTTTTCCTGGCAATGTATAACCGGAGGTAGATTGCCAGGCCTTTTCCAAGGCAATGGAGGGTAAAGTGACTTGCCCAAGGTCACAAGGAGTGCCAATTACCTTGTGTTAAATACACAACCCATACCCATTTTCCTCTTTCCTGTTATGCACTCAACCCGTGAATCAGCATGCACATGGAGGGTTATTTTATGACTGGGCATCAAATTTAAGGCACCTATACTGAACCTATTTTATAAAGAAAAGTGGATGCCTACTTTTTTGTATAAAATAGGGGCTTAAGTGGTACAAAAATCTGGGTGCAGGCACTTATGCTTGTTCTAGGTCAGGTGTAAATCCCTGTGCCTAGATTTTTCAAGTATGCATGTAATTTGTGTATAAATTTAGGCTCCCCTTATGTTCCACCCAAGGTCCACCCCTGTGCATGTCTACACAAAGTACGTACTGTGGTGATGAAAGTGACCAGGAAAGAATGGAAATAGAAGAAAATGGTACTTGTGCCTTTAAAAATACTGACAGCCAAGCTTTGCACAGAGGGAGAAAAACTACTTTGAAAAAAAGTCAAGCCAAGCCACGCCCTAGCTCTGACGAGGAGGCAGGCTTGCTTACTGATTACGAGCACACGTGCAAAGAGAAAGGTGTGGCAGGAAAGAAACAGGTTTTTAAACCCATCTCCAAACAGAGCAGAAAAGAGAAGAGGAGAGAGAGCATACGGAGCTTACAGAGTTCACAGAGGAGTTCTCAGCGTGCAAGGAGGAGTTCCCAGGAGGAAGAAAGTTCCCAGGAGGAAGGAGCTCAGAGTTAGGAGAGCTGAGAGCCACGAGGAGGTTGACTTCCAGTTGCTGAAGGCTGAAAGCAGAGAAGGAAGCACTCCATATCTGAGAAACTCCCAGACCTAAAGCCAGCAGACGGTTATTTTATTTATTTAACATTTCTTATATACCGCCTTTCATGATATCAAGGCGGTTTACATTGAACAAACTGAAATTACATTGAACAGGGCATTATAACTTGGAGATAACTATTTTACAGGGAACATGGGCTATGGAGGGTGAAGTGGCTTGCCCAAGACCACAAGGATCACCTGTGGGACTAGAAACCCCAGTCCTTCCAGCCCAAGGTTGCTGTCCTCTAGTGGGATTTGAACCCCCGACCCTCTGGCCTGAAGTACCTTGCCCCAACCACTAGGCCAGTCCTCCACTCCAAGTTAGTTGGAAAGGCTACAAACCAGCTGGAACAGGTACCTCTGTCCATTATCCAGGACCCTATGCTAAAAGGTCCAACTGCTAGAAGGTGGGTGGATACGTTCCTTTGGGGAAAGAACCATAACCCAGCCACAAGCAGGGCAGTAAATGTGGACACAGTAGAGACTTTAAAGCAAGCATTAGAGGGAGGGAAAGCTCACTCCTCAAATGTAAATGTTCATGACCAAAAACAGAAGTTATGGAATGAGTTTTATGAATTCCTACAAGCCAGAAAGTTTGAAGAAGCTGTTGAGTCCAGATATAAGCCAGCCTCAGTACCAGAACCCATGCAGATTGATTGCTGTGAGTCCCAATCCATTCCAGAGGACTCTTTAATGGATTGCTCTCTTTGTTTCAAAGAAGCTTGAAAAACCTGTAAGCAGGGTTAAAAGAAGGTTTTGAAAAAGAAGAAAATTACCTTTGCTGAAATTGCTTATAAGGCTGTGCTGTGTTTTGCTTTATTGAAGATAAGTTTTGTTAAAGAGACTTGTGCTCAGTTTACCTTCAGTTCCAGTTTCCTTAATTTACTCTTGTGTTATTGGAGAAGTATCCATTGTGTTTGTGTGCCTGAACTTTAATGCGTTTGGAAATCCACAAAATAAATATTCTTGTTTGCCTCAACCAACGGTTGCACAACTACAGTTTGTCTTTGAATGTGAATTATCAACTACAAGTCCCAGGGTGCATTGCTGGCGACAAAGAATAAAGTTGCATTTAAGGACAACAAAAGTCAGCCCATAGCTGTAAGCCTCAGGCCCAGGCTAGGGTCCCACAGTACATGCGATTGTACTTATGTGCATGTTTCCTGAATAGCAGCCACTTAAGGCGTGCCCATTTACACATGCACATTTATATAATAGGGACTTACATGCATAACCGGTGCCTAAGTGTCAAGTCACTGCAGTAACTGCCCTCATGGCAAGACACTAACAGCATACACTAAACTGTTTAACACACTTTCGTAAAAGGGATCTCTAGTATATTCAACAATATTTCAGGTATATTCCTTTATGAATATTCCTAAATTTGACTCTGTAGGGTCAATGGGATAGTTTTTGGAAGTGCTGACCTACAGAAATGGAACTACATTAACACTAAGTTTCAGTTTATAAATATTAAACAATCTTAGATGGATGTGGCAAGAATCAATATCACATTTCTTGTTGTTTTAAAAAATAATAATAAAGGGAAAGAATTGCACCACATTATCAATGAGCCATCAGGCTCGACTCATATGTTCATTTAGTTCAGACAAAATTACATGATCACATACTAATTTAATTATTCATTATAAAATATATATTGACCAATATTACCCTTTCCCATTTCTAGTCAACATGTTAAGCTGTTAACTCTTGTTGCCTCACAGAAGAAAATATCATTGCAATATAAGATGGATCCTTGAAAAAACAAAACTATTCCAAAAGTATATCTACATGGGTTTCATTTAGCAAGGCTTTTGATTTCCTAAATCATGAAAAATTCTGGGCCACATTTAAGAAGTGTGGGTATTCAGTTCTCATGTAATAGTTTGAAAGGAACATGGAGAAATAGAATAGTTTAAAATCAGCAAAGGTTTAAGAGAAGGCTACATACTTTCCCCATACCTGTTCAATTCGTATGCAGAAAAATCATCAAATAAGCAGAACTGTATCAAAACAACCAAGGTGTGAGGACTGGTGGAAGACTCATCAACCTCCTTTTCTATGTTGCCAATATCATATTTCTGGCTGAAAGTGAAGATGATCTAAAACATCTGCTTATCAAGATCAAGGAAAATAGTCTTAAAATGGATCTGCACCTTAACATAAAGAAGACAAATCCTGACAACTGCCAAAATCAATTTTATTCTTGATGGAGAAGAAATAGAAATAGTAGACTATCTTATCCCATTGGAAACAATAATAAATAATGAAATGAAAGCAGTCAAGAAATCTGATGGACACCTCTTGGAAGAATAGGTATGGAGAACTTGGATAATATTTTCAAGTGCAGAGCTGTATTGCTGCATGCAGATTTGTTTTGTCCAGTAACATCAATAACACAAGGATATGAAAGTTGGAGAGCGAAGAAGAAAGATAGGGAGAAAATCGATGCCTTCGAATTATAGTGCTGGTGAAGGGACTGTCTGACTAACAAATCAGTTGGTACTAGAGAAGATTAAACCTAAGCTGTTCTTAAAAGCTGAAATGACAATATTTGGACTTTCATACTTTGGACACATCATGCAAAGAGTTTTTTAGAGAAAGACATTATGCTTGGCAAGATTGAAGGTCAGAATAAAAAAGGAATTCTGGCAATGTGATGGATAGAAACAGCAGCTATGGATTCAATTAGCTGCCTGACTGAAACCGAACATAGTTTAGAACATCATCTATCTACAGGGTCCCCATGAATAGACATCAACTCAACGGCTCTTAACAACAACATTTCTTTTCTGCTGACCTTATTGGTGATCTCTTTTACACTATATATTTTCCCCAAATTTTATAAAACAAATCTGGCTCAAGCAATTGTACCTATGGGAAAGGGTCTATCCATCTGTCTGTTTGTGTGTATACATTTGTTTGTGCAAACAAACCAATCCTTAGCAATTTGGCAAGGTGGTAGAGAAAATGGGCCCTACTGCTTGGCGATGAGCGGTGCAATAAGAGAAAGTCGGAACTATGGGGAACTAACCTCCTTCGCAGCATAGAAAAATAAAATAAAATACTCACGTGGCACCATCTTCACTGTGCCAGCAGTGATCCAAATTTAGTCCCGTTCCCTCCCAGAGAGAGAGAAAGAGAGAGCCAGGGTGAAAGTGAAGAAATATACTGGCTGCTAGCAGGAATCCAGTCCCTTGTGGTAGAGAAAGAGAGCAGAGAAGCCAACCCAGGTACTGGTGTCAATAGCTTAGAGCTCCCATTTATGCATAAGCCTTGCAAAACAGAAATCCTTGGATGCCCTAAGCCTGACCCTTCTCGACTAATGTCTGGCTGTGAGCCATTGCAGTAATTTGCATTACAGAAATATTATTAAATAATTGTTTTTGTAAGAAAAAATGGAAAGGCCCTAATGGCGTGAAGGCCAGGAATTTACAGAGTACAAGATAACAAACATGAAGAGCTATGCGTTAGATTCCCCCTTTTTTTTTTTTTTTTTTTTTAAGCAAAGGCGCTATATAATTATCATCACATTACCCATTCACTAACAATAATTTACAATGTTTATCAATATTACACTGCAGTATCTATTTTACTGTGGTTACACTGCTGTGTTCCAAAATATCTTTGACCCCCTAGCACATGCTGTGGTCTATTCTTCAGCTGCTGACTGTGCTGCACAGCAGTAGGAATAGAAACAATGGAGCTGTTTAAGACTCTGCCGGCCTTCATAGAGATTCTCTCTTGGTGTGCGCCTTTATAAGAAGTGCTTCCACTAAGGCTCTGCTAAGATCACTTTGATTTCCTACCCCTAACCATCAGCTAGCTAAAATAATTTGTTTTTCGTCTATACTGTATATCATTAGTCAACATATGGAGTCAAATGTTTTAAGCAATACAGAACTGCTGACATATAGTAGGCAAGGGCAGCACGGAGTGATTTTTTTTTTTCTTTTAGCAGCTAGGATTAGATAGTGCATCTCAGAAGAGATGGAACTCCAAATCAGAAGACCAGATGTTTCCAGTAATTACGTTTGTCTTACTATTATGCCTTCATGCAATGGAGAGATTGAGCCCAGTGAGGGGAAAAAAATACATTGAAAATGAGAGAATGAAACAATAAATGACTTTCATTAAGAATATTTACATTGATACAGAGATATTTAACTAGCTCATTGGTAGATGGAGTCTATTAGGAAACCGTTCTGTGAATTAAATGAAAACAATCGAGCTACGAGAAAATTTAGACGTCAGGATGACACTACCTTGTCAAATGCATCCCAGAATGTGCAAAAAACATGAATTTTGACAAACTGGGTAGATAGGAGCATACATTCACAAATCAGTTTTATACAGTAAGCTTGAAGGTTTCATTTGCATAATGGTTTTACTCACCTAAGGGATATTAAAAACCATGATCTTGCTGCACATGATCATAGGCACATAAATATATATGCAGGTGTAAAGCCAAAGAGATAAAGCAAGCTCTGTTACAAGGGTGCATAGGATGAGGGTGAAAGGGGATAGACTCAGGAGTAATATGCAGAAATACTTTTTTACGGAAAGAGTGGTAGATGTGTGGAATAGTCTCCATATAGAGGCCGATTCAGTATAGGATGTCTCACTATGGTGGAGATGTTTAAAGCAAGCATGGATACTATTCCCACCTGATTTTTGGAAACACGGGTTTAGACACGCCCATGTTTCTGGCATCGATATTGTAGACACATCCAACATGCTGTTTGGCAGGCCTGTGCACTTGTTCTCACCATATTCTGTGAAGTTAGCCATCTCCGATCGTGCCCGACCTGGCCACACCTCCACTATCAAAATGTGCATCTCCTAAGCTGCTGTGCTCACTGACAGTAGTTTTGCTGATGCATATAAGATATAGAAACTGATGACAAAATGCATGCTGATGTAAACTAGACCATATCCTAGTCCCCTACATGCCCAGAACAGTGCCAGCACACTATAAGATAGATAGATAGTATAAGAGAAGGTAAATATGAGCATGTATGACAGAACATACCTTGCATCAAATGGTACTTGGCATCATAAAAAGGCTTCAGTGAGGCTTGCATTGATCAGTTCTACATACACCCTTTAAAACTCTCAGGTTGGACCCTCATGAGCACAAAACCTACCATTAACATAACAATTCCCCAAGGAATGCATATGATTGCTGAGCCACAAATGTACACCCTGGGTATGGCATGCTGCATGGCACAATCTGAGGACTGTTGGCACTACATCAGTTATGTCTCCCAGTGCCTGGCCCTCCTTCCTGATATGCAGATCTCTCTCCCCCCCCCCCCCCCCATTCCACCCTTCCTGGGCATGTTCTGACCCGTGCAAGCACCATGGCACCGTGGATGTGCATGGGATTGTGCTGACTATATATATATATATATCTATATCTATATCTATATCTATATCTATATATAAAATATAAAATAAATACCACATTTTTGTAGATATGCCTATGTGTTAAGTCCCATGCAGTTAGCATGTGTCTGGCACCACACTGAGCTAAGTTTGCTGCAAATACTGCAAGTGCAGTTGTTGCACCTACCACCCCCTTAAGGTGTTGGGAGGTGCACCTATGCTAACTGCAAAATTTGTGATTAGTGCATACTACTGACAATCATGCTAACCATATTTTTTTCGCGAATGTTCACATTCCTCTCTGGCCCCACCTAGACCATGCCCAAATCCACACTAAGCAGTTAGCAAAGAATTAGTACTACAGCAGTGTTTTTAATGCATGGTAACGGTTTCTGCAGCACACCTAGCATGCTTGTGAACCCTTAGTGCACTTTAGTAAACATGCCCCATAAAACGGTCGAGTCATAACTATATGGATGGCAGCGATATTCAATTATCTATCTGAACAACTGGATACATTTAGGAGAGCTGTTCACCTTGCCTAAATTTATCTGCATAATTATCTGGATAGAGGACTGAGCATCGCTGCTGTTCAGATAGCTTGGTGGAACACCCACACTGCCCTGGCATTATCTAAATAGTGCTGTCTTGGCCTATAATGATTTTCAGTAACACTGTCCGTAGAGTGCTGTTGAAAATCCATGGATAGTGCCGGCTCAAACATTTTATCTGGATAATAGTAGATGAAGACATTTCTATTAGAACTCAACACAACCATGGGGAAAGAATATTTGTGACATCTATCAAATGAATCTTTTAAAAACTGAAGAGATGGGACTCCCTATTACCTCGCCCATATACCGTAGCTCATGATCCAATTGAAGAGTGACACACTTGCTTGAATGATTGCTTATAATTCTGAAGTGAATTTCTGCAAATGCTAACCTGTAGCATTGTTAGGCTGATGGCACCAGCGTGAAGACGTTGTTTTATAGATCTTAACTCCTTGCAGATAAGGCTGAAATACATTCTCCATCAATGGTTTGCTATGCTCATAAATGTGGAATTTATTTCAAGAACTACAGTAGTACAGTTTATTGAAAAATTATGTCCAAAACATCTGCAGGATAGTTTCTTCAAAAGTATGCTGTACTGGGGGGGCGGAGCCTGATGTCCAGCGGGATGGTCGCATAACGCTGAGGCTCCCGAGAGGCCTACTCAGAATCCTGAATTAACACCTCATATACTTGGAACGTCTACTCTGATCTTGCCGGGGCACATTGGTGAGATGGCGGGGACCAAACCAACGCGCCTGGAATTTGGGTCTCCAGCGGCTTCTCACGGCAGACGTTCCAAAACTGAAACCTCCGTCCCCGCAGAAGGGGCCGGCCTTGTGCGAGGGCCCCGAAATGCAGCAGGAAATCCTCGTAGAGATTAGAGGGGTCAAAAACCTTGTGCAGGCAAACGGGGAAGCACTCCGAGCGCTGCGGGACGATTGTGGTGTGCTGCAAAGCAAGCTAGAAGGGCTTTCTTCGCGTCAGGACAAAATGGAGAGCATATTGGACTCCCATGCGGCCCGGTTGTCCAAACTCGACAAAGTTGAACGACAGGTGCGGGCCTTGCAGAAAGAGGTGGAAGATGGCAATAATAGAGCGCGCCGCAACAACATACGACTCGTGGGCATACCGGAGGGAGCGGAATCGGGAGACATGAAAGAGTTTTTATGCAAAATCCTCCCTTCCCTCCTCCAAATCACCTTTACCAAAGATTTGGAGATTGATCGCGCTCATCGTGTACCCACAAGCATAACGCTCAACAGGAAGACCCCGCGGCCTATCATTTTTCGACTATTGAGATATCAACACGTGGAGCAAATTCTAAGTGCCTCTCGGGCAAAGGGCCATATGGAGTTTGAGAGCCACAAGATCTCCTTCTATCCCGACTTGGCTAAACCCACAGTCGACCGCCGAAAGCGCTTTCTGGAATTCCGGCCGAGGCTTCAACAACTACAAGCACGCTATGGCCTGATGTACCCGGCCAAGCTCCGAGTCACGTTTCACAATCAGACAAGAACATTCGAGGACCCTGATCTACTAGCGGAGTTTTTGGATTCCAAAGAAGCCGACTTGATGCGCTGACTTCCAGAATATTCCTGCAAGTCTCCTCATATCCGCTGTATCTGCCATATTGGATCTGCCTCAGCCTAGCAAAGAGTCTGGCGTGGGCAGTCTGTTGCCTTACTCTTGATGGTATCTGTGACCCGACTCCATCTACCCACAGTAGCCTCGATGAGTATCAGAGACAGTGTTATTATGGACTCTGGTGTTTTCTTTTCTTTTTTTACATGTCTTTTATTTCCTCTCTAGGGCCTCCTCCCGCAGACATATGGTCGCCATATTCTTTGGGGGTTTTGCTTCTTCTCTAAGATACGTTGGTACATACTTTTCAATATGGGGTGTATTAGCCAGAATACTCGGTGATTATGACATTGTTGTACAGATTCTGCTTATGTTCTATGTTATCAAGCGCCCTTCCCTAAAATGTCTATTACCGATTGATGGCACCATGTAAGATTTTTTCATTGAACGTAAAAGGCATCAATAATCCGATAAAACGGAAGAAAATCCTAAGCTACCTCAGTCAGGAAGCAGCGGATCTGATTTTTCTCCAAGAAACGCATTTAAATTCGAAGGAAACTCTTAAACTCCATATTAAACCTTACATGGTGGCCGCTTAGTCCCCAGCCGTTTCTAAGAAATGTGGGGTTGCCATACTGGTTAGGAAATCTTTGCATGCTACTGTTATTGCGACTAGCTCAGATACAGAAGGTAGATGGTCTAGAGTTCACCTCAAGATAGGTAGCCTAGAAGTTACATGTATATGCCTTTACGCTCCTAATGTTGATGACCCTGCCTTTTTTGCTACCATTGCTCAGGTTGCGCAGGCTTCTGCTAATACTTCATTGATCATTGGGGGGGATTTCAATCTAGTCCTTGATCCCCTGATTGACAAACAGCCGCCTAGGACGAGTGGTCCCCCCAAGAGTCACGCCACGCTTACCTCCCTGATCAAGGATACTGCTTTAGTTGATCTATGGAGGTTACTACACCCCAATGAGCTTGACTTCACCTTCTTCTCCTCCCCTCATAAATCTCAGTCTCGCATAGACTTCTTTCTAATCTCAAAACTGTTAGTTCCTCAGGTGGACACTGCAAAGATTCACTCCCAACATATTTCAGATCATGCTGCCATTTCCTTTCAATTACACACTACTGCACCCCAGGGAAACTCGGGAGCCTGGTTCTTTGATAGAGCCCTGTTAACTCAGCCAGAGTTCCAGTCAGAAATTCGAGTAGCCATACAGGATTACTTCCATTTTAATCTACCCCAAGATACTGCGAATTGGGCTTGGTGGGAGGGCTTCAAAGCGGCCATTCGGGCAACGATCACTAGCTATCAAATCCGCCTGAGGAAACCACGTAAACATCAGCTGCTCATACTATACCAACAAATAAAAGCAGGCGAACGAGTTCTAACTTCACGCACTGACCCATGTGTATTAATTCGATTACAGCGTCTCCGTTTTCAATATAATTCAATCCTCTCAACTGCAGCTTCTAAGAGTATTGAGCTTCAGCGAGGGACATATTATCGTGAAAATAACCGAGCCGGTCGACTCCTAGCCAATGCCTTGAAAGGTCAAAAAGAAGCCAAACGCGTTGCGGCCCTTCGAGCTCCACAGGGAGGGGGCATAGTGACCACAGACTCCGACATTGTAGAGCTCTTTCGGGATTTCTATACTCGCCTATATCAATCTGAATGTGAGTTCTCGTCAGAGACATTCGAGCGATTGCTTTCTGGCATTCAGCGGCCGACCCTCTCTGAAGATGATAGGGATGCGATGGATGAACCCTTCTCTACTTTCAGAGATCCAATCTGCCCTAAAACGAACAGCCTCGGGCCGTGCCGCAGGGCCCGATGGTTCTTCCCGACCGAATTCTACAGAACGTTCAGTGCAGATTTAGTTCCCTATTTAAAACTTTATTTTACTGCCCTTGCGGTAGATACATCCTCTTTGGGATCCTTTTCGCAGCTAATGTGGTTGTATTTGAGAAAGAAGGCAGAGACCCGCTACTGACCGCCAAACTACCGTCCAATCTCCCTACTTAATGCCGACTATAAGATCTTCGCAACGATCTTGGCCACCCGGCTATCTGACATGATGGCTTACCCTAATTCACCCCGACCAATGCGGTTTTATACCCGGCAGATCAAACTGCTGACAATGCTCGGACCTTGTGCCATGTGTTTATCTAGTGCTGCCAATCTCGATCATCCATGGGTGGGTCTTTCCCTGGATGCCGAAAAAAGCCTTTGATCGTCTAGAATGGCCCTTCTTATTTGCAGTTCTCCGATGGTATGGCTTTGGAGAGGGCTTCCTCCGATATCTCCAAGTCATGTACACTCAACCCGTCGCCAGTATTTGTGTAAACGCCATCAAATCTCAGCCATTTAACCTCCAAAGAGGCACGCCGTCAAGGTTGCCCCCTATCACCAATGCTTTTTGATCTCGCTCTTGAACCCCTAGCCCTCCTTATTAGACAGTCTGTACGTATTCGAGGTGTCCCCTTTAGTCATAGGGAGATTAAACTCTCTGCATATGCAGATGACCTCATGCTCTTCGTTTCCCTCGATTCGGTTCCAGCTGTCTTGGATCTGATGACGGATACTCACAATTATCGGGCTATAAAATTAACTGGACCAAAATCTGTAGCATTCCCACTGAACCGCTGGGTACATGAGGCTGACATGCAGGCCTTTCCCTTCCTTTGGCAATCCCGCATGGTGAAGTATCTCGGGGTCCATTACTGTTCTCCTTTAGAAGACACTATCAGTTTTAATGCCAAAGAGGTAGTCTCCAAAGTCCGTGAACTCACAAATCGTTGGTCTCCTTTATCTCTTACATGGTGGGGCCGCTTAGAAACTGTGAAAATGATGATAGTCCCCAAAGTGAACTACATTTTAGAAATGCTGCCATGCTTACTTCCGTTACATACTTATAAAGATATTGAGGGCCTTCTCGTCCGTTATCTCTGGCAGGGCAAACCACCAAGGATAGCTAAACATAAACTGCAGTCTGCAAAGGAACGAGGGGGTACCAGATTTCCGATTTTCTTAGATATCATCAAGCCTTTCTACTTAAGCAAGGTGCCCGATGGCTAGATACCTCAACAGACCGCCGACCAGTTTGGCTTGACATAGAAGAGGAGCTTAGTAGCCCAATTCCGTTGACCCATCTCCCCGGTATGTCCTATCAAGTAGACACCCGCCATCCACCATGATTGTCGATACTCTTGCGGCCTTTAACACTCTCATTCTATCACTGGGCCCGAATGTATGTCCTCAGGACGGACTCCCGCTATGGAATAACCCCAGAATTCAAGTCCTAAATAGAACAATAGCCTGGAAACCCTGGTACTCCAGGGGATCTGGACACCCCAACAGCTTTTCTCTGCAGCTCGTTGGAAAACCTTTTCTGATTTACAAAAGGAATTTGCCGTTACCAGCGAAACACTACTTTCAATTGATGCAGCTTCAAACACTGCCTCAAAAGTGCTCGAATCATGCCGCCCTCTGCCCCTACTGAGGATGGGCTATTAGAGACAGTTCACTCCATTGGTAGTTACACATGGGGTAGCCTCTAACTTTTATAAAATAATTTGTCAGGGTACAGATACGGACACTTTTAGAGCTCAACAAGCCTGGGAGCGCGAACTGCAAACCACTATAACCCCTGTGCAATGGAGCGTTTTTTGGAGTAAAGTAGTGCGGGTTTCCCGGTTCTGCCTCTGTTACCCAAACTCTCTTCTTCTTTGCACACAGATGCTTTTATACCCCAGAAAAAATAGCCAAATGGAACCCAAATGCTAGGGACCTGTGTTGGTCTTGCCATACTGCTGTGGGAACCTTCGCTCATGTTATTTATGAATGTCCTCAACTGCAGGTCTATTGGGGGCGGGTCTGGGGTCGTATTCAATCTATCTTACACTTTCATGAACCTCTCTCTTGGAAGGTCGTGGGACTCCGCTCTGTGGCGGAGGTCCCCTCTCTTCCTAAGAAGGGGTCGCTTTCTCCTTGATTTCATGCTGGGTATAGCCATATGCTTAATCACGAGGAATTGGAAGGATAGCTCTCGACTTACTGTCAATGAATGGTGGAACCTCGTCTGCTTATATAGTAAATATGAGCAGATACCTCGGAGAGCTATTCCCCATGTCCAAACTCACTCTTGCTTGTCTAAAATGGCAGATGCTTAATGATTATGTACAATCTGCTCATTGCTCCAACATGCCTGTATAATGTGCACTCATCATGTTTTAGATCACCGTTAGGTTTTGTA